>DWKC01000911.1:0-11190 GCA_018249195.1 Racta chiria
CCGCATCAAAATCCGTTGCATAGTTTTAAAGATTTAAGCGTACATAGAGATATAGGGACAGAGAAAGCGACTTTGTTTTATATTATGTAGTGATTAAACATTTTTCCAAAAATGCAGTGGTAGGTGTTAAGTACGGGATCGTAGGTTATGTACTTGACAGAGTACCTACTCCCAATTTAAAGCGAGTGGCTAGAGCTTTGATAAATCATTCCGGTCGGCATTCGGCACATGGGTAACAGCGGCCCGACGCGAGGCGATCGATGCGCATCTGTCGCCGCCCGACCAATCAGGGACGCGCCCGCGCAGCTGTCACTGCGCGCTTTTTGTGCGCTCTGGTCCCTTTGTTGCTATTTTTTGTGATGGAAAGAGGAAGGGACTGCGAAAGGATAACAAATGACCTAATTTTATTGATGCACTACAATGTTCTGTCAACATAAAAAAATATATACATAGAATTTAAAGCATTTTATACCGGTTCGTGATGACTATTGTTTGTTAATGATAGAGTACAATTAAGTTTGCCTAATTATCGTTTCCAACGACCTATTGTATGAATGTATAAATTATTATTATTATGATCCTAATCATTTAAAAGGATAATCTAAAAAGATGCGATAAGCAAAGAATCATCAAGATACATATTTCCTGATCGACCTTTGTTCTTTTCGTGATACTTAAACATTTGAATACTCAGAGATATTTGAGTAAATCGTTGCATTCTGATTTTTTTACAGGGATGCAAATGCATACGAGTCTAATTAAACTCGCTGGTTCTCAAGCCAAGTGAGACCATTAAAGGTTCGAAGCCGTGTAATGAAACTGATAATGTTAAATGTCCCGAGATCACAAGTACCATTCCAACAAGCAGTTTCTCTTGACTCGTATACTCCGCGCTAGACAGTCTGTAAACCTATATCCCGAGTTCCTCTCTCACCGGAATGCCGTTGCGTGTCACTGCGTCGATCTGCGGCCCTCGCCTGCGCCGGACGTCGCTTGTTTCTATGAGATGCCACTTGTGTACAACAAATTGAACTGAAGGCTGTAAGACAAGGGGAGCGGCTCCGGAGATGGGACATTAGTGGGCTCGTAATCACAAGCAAACTCATTTATGATGTGCACGCATCTGCTCATGTGTATGATTCATGTAATAAGTCTACAAAATGATAGTGAGGTGAATTACACACACTGCAACCAGGACCGCCCCACCGATGGACGAGCTCCGTCGATTCTCCTTCCAACGTGCGGAATACAGAGTAGTCCACCACGCAGTCCAAATGCAGATTGGTAGACTTCACTATTGGGAACTATAAAATGTCCAAGTTTCCTCTCGATGTTTTCCTTCAGCGAACCAAGTGATAATTAGTTAACGTTGTGTAAGCAACTTATTTTTTTGGAAATTGTGCTCTCCGATTCAGGACTGCTAAGAATTAGGCGAATAGGTGGATTAATCTCCGAAAATAAACTTTTACGTTTTTATAAGTTTGCGAGGTTGGAAATGGTTCTCTGTATTTTGTTACACGCGCATTCTAACTTGAACTACAAAACTCTTTATGTTGAGCAAACTTGGTCACCCACTTGTAACCTAATAATTTACAACAAAACAGGCACTGACATGATAAAATAACGCACAAAGTACAGCTACATTCTGAAACAGGAAATTGTGCATTAGATAAAGCTATAGATGAAAATAATGAAACCAATTTGACTAAATTCGGATAAGTAGAAGACGAAGATATGTTTATTCCAAAATGCTTATATTAATTTAAGCATTATAAGAATAGGTTCATACGCAGGATCTGCAGTAAGAGTCACCTACAGCCACTGATTTTCAGTATGAACCGTTACATACGTTATATAGTTCGCATAAGTAGGACTATTGAACAAAACGCTGCGCAGGATGACTGTGGAGACTGAATAAAAGTATCTTTAACTTTTATTTGTTAAAAAAGTGCATAAAAAGTAAAAACACGCACTTTTCGTGCGTTAGTTCTCTATATACCTAAATGCCAACTAATGTAATAGAACCGTATCGAAACAATTCTGCGATTTATGATGACGGCTCCTAGTGACGACCTCTGCAGTCATATGCATCGTGACCCCAGCAGCCACGCCGCGCGTGACAGAGGGTTCACAGTCGTCGACGACTTGAATTGACTCTGGAATACTAATTACGGTTTAAAATTTTAATATCTCTGCTTACTCGTACAATACTTCTGCCGTAACTGTACTGAAAAGTTGTATAACATCAGTTCTAAATGAGTAATTATTCTGTTCTGCTTGCGACATTTCGATAGTGCTTAAATACAATTATATTTTTCGGAAATCTTAAGATTTTTAGCAAAACGCGTTGACGTTTATATTTTTAATATTCATGCTATCAATAATAATCAATCCTATATATATCTTTCCTTATCCTTAATGCATCATTATCTCAGTAGGATGTTATCATGTTATTAAAAGTTACGCTTATTTACAATCACTTATAATTTTTCCCTATTAGGTCGTAGGTTACTCGTGCTTGACCCGTACACTTAAATGTGTGCCTACTAACGTTAGTAACACCTCTGTCTAGCGTTCTTTCAATCAACTACGAATGTAATATAGTGTAATGTGTAATGTTGTCGAAGAAATACAAACACATTTCCAGGAGAATAAACCATGATTGATTGACACGCAGTCATCGTGACTGACAGTGCGATTTTACAGAACATTAAAAAAAATGTTATCATATTACATAACTAATATTAAGATTACGTTTATGATTGACCCTGCCGCGCCCTCATGCCCTACATCAAAACAGCAGCAAATGAATGGAGACAAAGGAAAAAAACATACGTCTTGGCAGTTGGCAGTTGGCATGGCTCGGGCGGCTTGTGGGTGAAAAGGGAAAACGGTTTTATGTTGAATATCGAGATCGTGATATAAAACGAGGGCACCACATAGAAGCTTGCCTATAGGTCTATGCCCTCTAGCAACTTGCTGAATAACGGAAAAAAATAACGCCAATAAATCTGATGTATTTTTATTCAGTATAAACATTTTCGTTATCGCCTTTTGTATAATAATCTTTTATTTGTCCCTGTGTCCCCATGGTTTTTCTGAAATGCCTGCAAAAAGTCGCTACCAGAATGTACCGATAACGCCTCCCTCCGACTGTACTCTATCAACCCTTCTTGTTCACTGTTAGGTTAGGTATGTGTGGTGTACATATAATAAAGTAAATAAATAAATAATAATTTTGTCACTAAGCTGTATACACTTACCGAGCTACATTTAATATTAGTATTAAAGAGAAATACGTAATAAATAACATTGTAAACTAGTTTTTATTACACTTTTTGCTTCAAATATTACAACTTCACCTTTCCTCGAGGTATTCTACCGTCTAGCAGTAGAATAAGTTTCAAAGATTTTAAAAAAAATAGCTTGATATTTTTTAAAAATTAACGATATTTTAAAGGCTTTCTTTCAGACATTCAATAGAGAATACATTCAGTGATTGATAAACCTAAAAGAAATTTCAGACTAAACATAAAATGAGGTCGTAAAGAACAAAACTCAGTAATCTTGGCAATTGTAAAATCTGTATGAAAGGAAAAACGAATATGTGACGTCGGGATCAAACGATAATGGGGGCAGCGGTGGGAACCCGCCATGCTGCATGCCTGGGGGCGAGGGATTCTAGGTCGCTGAGAGTGAATGCATTAGGATTTATTACTGACGCTTTGTTTCAACTTCGTTACTTTCATCATCATCATCCCAATCCCAATTTTATTTGTGTTCGGCGCAATATGTTTTTTACTTTCATTCTGCTCTATCAACAGTTTACCTGACATTCATGCCCTTATCGTCGTTTGTATCATCTCTCACACTACCGATCTATGCCGTCCTCGTCCTCTTCTACCATTCTGCCGACAAACTGGCCCATAGTTTGGCAGAAATCTATGTTTGCAATGTTATACAACTTTGGTGTCAATAAATAAATAAAAAAATCTAATTCATATCCATAACTCTTCTCGTCACTTGCATTTCTTCTCGCCTCATTACATGCCCATACCGTGGCATTCGACTCCCTATCAATATAGTTTATAAGCAAAACAACATTGTTTTGTTAACTTACATGTCATCAAAACTATTTCTAATGGCGTTTACTTCCCCTTACAAGTGGCCTGGTTGGTTGTGATCCTGCTTGTGAATCGAGGGTTTGATTCCCGGCCGGGGCAGGCAGTTCAATGTCAACCTCATTCCTGTCAAGGGGCAAAGCAGCCGACATAGAAATTAAAGTGGTCATTTGCGTAATAAATTCTAAGAAACTTACTGTACCTCCGCAGTACCTATATATGGAAATGATCTAGATTCTTACAAACTAAACAGCGCTTTAATTGTTACTAATTTAATATTGATAATAACAAGAAGGATGGACTAAACAGCAAAAGGCAAATCGGCAAAGTTACGTCCTCGTACCTACTTTCTACTCGTAAATTACATCTATTTTTTTATCGCGAAGAGAAGTTTAATTTTTTATTTGAATCCATAAATTAGTACAAGATTTGTCTGTGGAAGTGTTTATGGAACGCGTAAAATCTCAACTCTTAGGTAAGGTATTATTATAGGGTTGTGTACTGTTTTTCATGTTTTCAATTATTATAATGTCACGTATGTATTTAGTTTTGTTAATTTTTTGACTTAGGCGAGCAATTAGTTTCTATTAAATGATTTTAATTGTTCTCGGGTTAAGAGGTGATAATTAAGTTGTATGTTCCACCTACGTACGATACGGAGAATAAAGTCTGCGGGATCGTGTAGGCATTATTTATCTGTAAACGATCATTTTAACAATAATATATAAGCTACGTCCGGTATTGTCTGTTTATATTTAGAGCAGAGATCACATGTTTGCGAAAGGGCATGGCTATTTCGATTCAAATACTTTCTAGCGTCGGCTATATTTAGTAACTATGCAGGTTAGTTATTCTGGTTGTACGTTTACATTATTTTGAATGTATTAATAAAGTGGTCGGCAACATACAAGTCTCAAGTTTACATGTTGCAGTGACGTAATTCCACTCTTATTGTCTCACTCTTGGTTTGCTTACGAAGAAATACCTCGTACATTGTGCTGACGACTAACAGACACGTGGATGTCACTACTCTGTACTCTGATGACGTAAAAAGTTCTCGCCGTTTTTGCTTAACAGGTTCATGACAACTGAGAATATTTAAAAACTTACAGGTATACGCATAGATCTGTGTGATCCATGGCATAGACGAAGTCTTGGCTTCTATCAATTAACGGCCCACTACAGGGCACGAGTCTCTCCGCACACTGAGGAGATGCACTCTCGATGCAGAGGTTGTGACGTCGTGATGATGATCTCGAGGGGTCACATTACTGTGTCGATGACCGCGGCCGCTGCAACTTGCCGCCAAAGTGTCGTGGCATTACGCGAACATCCCGTGATGAATCTTCAACAAAGAAACCTTGGTGTATTTTTTAAATTATTTAATATTCGATTTGTATAAATTTATTAATATTGTTTTATTCAGAAAATACGATGCCACTTTAGTGGCAACGACCCGAGAATAAACGATTATTTAGCGAATAAATATGACTCGGTCGGGCGTCAACCCGACACTCGACGCTTCAAATTTAACTACCTATAATACCACGGCTTGTCACATTCATTTACCTATGTATTTATGTTATTATCCACTCAATGGTCATTTTCAGCAAAATGTAATATGTTTTATTACATCTCGCAACGAAGTATACGCTTCCGTATACAAATGCTTCTTAAGACTCCTGCACATTAGCCAGATAACAGATCGTTAAAACCCAGCGCCGCACAGTATACCTAGCCTGGTTTAATGAATGGTATAATTTGCTCTTGTTTTGTGTTACCTGTGATTTATGTTTGTTTTAAGGCAATAAATGATTTTAATAATATTATTTCCAACCAGTGAATTTCTAAGTTTTCTCTACTTTAATGCAACCTTTATCAATAAAACATATAAACTAGTTTTCGAACAATTAGATAGATAGATATAAAATTTATCTATTTATGTATTCATCTGGCTTGAAATTTTAAAGGAAACATTGCAGTACTGATATTATGTTACAGAGAAATCCAATAGGATGTTACTTGCCTATTTCAAATCCCTAACATTTAATATGTATTATTTGCAATTCTTAGTCGCGTATTTTTTATTATCAGCAATTATTTATTTATTTCGTCTTTATTGACAATATATGGCGAAAAAAAACTAAATTTATTTATTTATTGGCAATATTATTGAAACGCTTATAGCGTCTTGCGTCGATCCTAAGTAACTAACGAAGTTCAGCAACAGCGGGCGCGGTCGGTAGGAGGATGGGTGACCGCTAGTGGCCAAACTGTCATGGAAGCTTCCGTGCTTCGGAGGATACGTAAAGCCGTCGATCCCGGTTATCGTTAGACCGGTAGGTATATTCCCAGGTTTAAAGATTCGGGGATTTAAAAAAAATGGTAGAGGCATGTAGAGAGAGACAAGTGCACCAAAGTCCTCCACGGCTCCACGTGAAATGGCAAATTGTTAGACATGCAAAGCGTGTCTGTATGAATCATACGCTAACGATGAGTCGCTAACTCTGAGCGTTTCATCAATATGTTACCGAGAGAGCTCGACAATATGCTCTACAGTTCGAACAAGTTGAGGTGTAGAGCTATTGTTACGATCTTATTGTGGTGCTTGTAGCTAACTGTTAGCCAGTGTGGTAAATTGGTAGTACGATATTATAATTTTATATATTTGTTATGTGTAAAGTATAGCATAGATGTCGATATTATTGTTATAACGCTAGAACTCCATAACGTCATGGGCTTTCTGAGGAAGGTGAGGAGAGTTATTTGCTGATCTAGTTTTATTTATACAATTTTGTCAATGCACTTCGCCTTGTCTGCATTTTTTAGGCCATTAAGTAGATTTGACTAAATATCGGTTAATGATTGCATATGTTATCGATACAAATAAATAAAATTGGAGTGTCTGTTTGTAATATTAAAATGACCACTTTTTACCAAATGTATTTGTATGTATACACGAGACGACGGCCGGCCAGCAGAGGGCGAGTTAAACGATGAATGACTTATTCATACTTTTATTATCTAATTAATTTACATTATTATAATGTAAATACAATCTACCTAAAACTAGGTTTACTCTCTCGGCCGATGCTACGAGATGCTCCGGAATGCGGCGTCAGCTTGGGTTCCCAGACTTGATTCCTGTAATTGACATACGATATCTAGCCTATACAACTATACTATCGATGTGACGATGTCTGTGATATCTGTCTGTTATATTTTAACACATGGTACATATACCAAAATATATTTTTTTACAATTTTTCTGGTCAGTCTGTCTGTTTGTCCCGACTAATCTCTGGAACGGCTGGATCGATTTTGACGGGGCTTTCTCTGGCAGATAGCTGCTGTAATAAGGAGAATACTTTTATCTTAGAATCACATTAAAATTCAAACGCGAACGAAGTCGGGATCGCAGCTAGTAAATAGATATTAATGAAAGACGTTTTGATGCATCCATTTTTTGTTGCCGACAGACAAGGAAAAAGACGAGAGTGCCCGTCACCAGAAAAAAATTGTAAATACATTAAAACCTTAATACACACCACATATAAATATGTATTTACTCGTATACATGAATATATTATCAACGAATGGTTTTAGATTGTCTTTGGCGTCTTTTGATATCATGAAAGATCCAAAATAAGGGAACAACGATGTCCCAGGTGAACCGTTAAACATTTTTTACAGGTTTTAATGAAAACGTAAGATAAAGAGAAATGTTTATTATTTATGGAGGCGGCCTTATTATGATCTACGAAAGAAAGTTTGAGGTGAGAGTACACATACATTACGTCTAGAAATATAATGGTTTTGCTTATTTTATATTGCCTACTTTTTCTTGCCTTTTCTCGTCGAGCGAGCAACATATTCGTCGTGTATCTTTCTAGTAATAAATGTGTAACGGGACTGTATCAATATCGTCAACGGGCTTAGATTTATTTAGAAGTTAAAAAGATAATTTGAAAATTAAGCAAGATTGATATCTTATTATCGAGATGAAGAAAGACAGAAATGACTTTTATTTTACTAGTAGCTACAGGCACTGTGCATAAAACTCGTTATATAACAGAAGAGTGGGATTTAGAATGATGTATGCATATAAATTTCTATAGCTAGATCGGTAGGCTCGGTAGGATCGTTCTCAAGTTGTGGCGTGACCACTACCAAGGCAAATAGACATTCATTTTCTATATATATTTAGTTAATTTTGACCTTAACGTATGCTCATGATATATTCTCACGTAGCTGGTGCTGCAGTTCGTAAAAAGATAATTGCGCGCTAATTTTCCGTCCGATCCCAAAGACGCAGTGCGGGAGTATGTAACTTTACACATTACTGAAACAGTTCAATTATTATTACAAATGAGGAGCGAAGGCAAACACCATGTGTTTTAATAATTTTGTACATCTGTCTTTGTCTATAAACAAATAAGAAAACTGTTAAGATTCTACTCCGGTTTCGAGATTCAACTTGGTGTTGATGATTTAATCCAGAGCACATCTGTTCCTGGGGTCAGCAGGCCAAGCACTACCATTAAGTATATTAACAACTGTGCACAGCTCAGTAAGCAGGGAGTCCCTGTGCGGGGTGTACGTGTGCAACCATTATGATAACATTGAAAGCAGTTATTATTGTGCGAGTTGTTCAAAGATATTTATTTTATTATTAAGTTTTACTATTATAATAATAAAATTCTATACTAAAGCGGAATCTGTATAATTAATGAAATAAACGATAGGTATTCCTATTTTTTTCCTATACAATTGTACGTTATATTAATATGTAACTACTTTCCGCCCGCGGCTTGCCGTATCTTCTTTGCAACCCAAACTGAGCTCGACTCACAATGTCCACCACCCTGGCCAAGTGCGGATTGGTAGACTTCACACACCTTCGAGGACTTTATGAGAACTCTCGGCAGTGAAGGTTTCCCAATAAAAAATAAAAATAACCGTATGTGTTATTCCAGACTATAATATACTTCTGTGCAAAATTTCATTCTGATCTGTGCAGTAGTTTTTGCGCGACATCCGTCCATCCTAACAAACTTTCACATTAATAATATTACTAGAATTAAATATGTATAAACACTTAACATGCATTAACATTTTATTAATAGTTGGTATTTGCTTCTTAAGCATTTCCATGATCCATAAATTGTACAAACACTTGTTCCGTACTTAAACAAATACGCTTCATTCATTTATGACGAAGTTTATGCAGCAACCGTTATAGCGGGTTACTGTCTAATTTATTTTGTTGTAATCTGTGCTGCGCTCGAAGAAACAGCCAACATACACGCTATCATTAGAAACTAGGTTAAGTTGTGAGCTGGAGAAAAGCCTAGCGCCTATGATCGTGACGTGCCCGAGTGCCTGCAGGGCTTTCTCCCACACGAGCCGAAGTTACCCCATTTACTAAACTTACTATAGGAATATCATTCTACACTTTCATCGGATACACATTATGAAACTGTAACGGGTACTCATCATTAATGCAATTTAACTGACACTGACACTGACACTGACACTTGACTCTAATGACAGATGAGCTTGTCAACTTTACGTCATACGACATTATTATCCTCTTCGCGCACTACAGACTACAGACAAGTCTTATTTTCTCACCTTGACTAAACTTGTAAACACACCAGTGGATGATGTTTTTCATCTTTTCAAAATCAAAATATTTATTTCATCATAGGAACATCGAGGTCAATTAATGAAAGTCAAAATATTGCATGAAAAGAAAAATTCAAATTCTTCAAAAACTTCAAACGCTATCTTGTAATCCAATCTAATTTTCACAGTTATGTCTGTATCAGTAGTTAATAGAAGTCTACTAATCCGCACTTGGCCAGTGTGGTGGACTATGGCCTGCACCTCTCACATTGTGGAGATCCGAGCCCAGTAGTGAGACAGTTATGGGTTGCAATGATAATGACACGTAAATACTTTAGGCCGTAACAAGTTTTCTACATCACAATACGCCAGATCCAGCCTTCTCTTCAGGGAGGGTCACGGAACAGGGGGGCGGGGTGATGTCATGCCGTAAAGTTACTTGGCAAAAATATTTTTCTTTAAACACGTTGGTCTGGTCTAGAGGCTGGTTGCATCGATATACGACGATGATATGATGCTACTGAAGTATTACGATACTGAAGTATAATTTTGACAAGTCTGTTTACTATGTCATTTTTAAAAAAATGTGCTATACTTTACTATGCTACTTTGTTTATTTTCCAACTTCATAGCCATTTACGAAATATTCCCAAGACCCACGCACACAGTCCTACGCGACACGTGGACAAATTAGGTAATAATTTTATGGCCGCATTGTAGAATCATGGTGAGTTACATACATTTAATTGTTCCAAGCGAACGTTGTCGCGGGAAAGAGCTAGTATTGATATAATTTTCCGTATCAATAATTAAATTTCATTTTAAAAAGATAAAGGTAATCGAAGAGTCCACTGAATCATAAACAGACGTCAATATATTTGGCCATGTTATGAATACATACATAAAGTTCCTTTTTTCAACGTAACATAACCTCAAACGTTCAACTTGCTTATCAACTTTCGAAAGCCTCAGTTGATAAAAGTTAAACATACAACAATAATAAGATTACAAGTTTCTTAGTAACCTCTATATTATACGATTACCACTATAATTACTTACTTTAGACTTAGACCATCGTTAATACAGCATGTAAAAACCGGATGTAATTTTGTTGCAGGAGCAGTACATTGCGAGGATGAAACGATTGGCCCGATATTCATGAAGGAACCCCCGAACCGAGTGGACTTCAGCAACACGACCGGAGCAGTAGTGGAGTGCGCCGCCCGAGGATCCCCCACCCCCGACGTCATCTGGGTACGAGCTGATGGCACTGCGGTCGGAGACGTTCCTGGCCTTAGACAAGTACGTTGGGACCATGTCCATTTATGATTGTAGCAGCAGGAATAAGACCGGATGATCTTTTGATGACCAAAGCTGCTTGTTTGTTCCGCTCAAGTTTTGTCAAAAGGGGCCATCCATAAATTACGTTACACGAGGTGGG
>DWKC01000912.1:0-11189 GCA_018249195.1 Racta chiria
TAAAGTGCACAAAAAGTACACTTTTGGAAAAATTGGACGATGTTTCCGGTTAGAAACACATATGTTGATTTAATCTGGATAAAAAAGAATTGCGATGTCCAGATACCCAATGATTAACATAACAATTAAAATATGGATATTAAAATAAATATTTTAGTTAACGACTTTTCCCAAAGTCTCGGCAAAAGTTTTGTTACAGATAATAAATAATATATTATTTATAAACTGAATTAAATAAAAAACAATATATAGGGTTTATAATTAAATTCTAAATTATAAAACTGTAAAAGGGGTCGATCGATTAATGTACAGACATTAAAAGTAAACTACAAAAATACTTCAAGGATTGTTCATAGAAGTAACAGCATCCAAAAATCTGTCTAGTAAAATCTGCCTTTTACACAAAAACTACTGAATGGATTTTGACGAAACTTTTTTGTTACGTAGGTATTAGGTCCTCGGTAACATATAGACAATTTTTATCCTGGGAAACGGCCTAAATGTGTATGTCACCTCTTAAACCTCTGGACTGATTGAGATGAAACTGAACACATTTGTAAAATTATACACCGAGGTTACTCTTAGGATACATTTGATCCCGGACAACGGTTTGATTAACGCGGAATCACAGGTAAATGGTCATTTATAGAACAGAACAACGCTTGCCAGGTCAGCCAGTTAGCAATAAACTTGTTTTGTCCAGGAACATAATTGAACTACAGGTACCATATGATTAACTATAATATTAGATGCACAAGGAAACATAGTTTGGAGTAATTTTATAAGACGGTGTAGGTAAGACAGTTAACAAAACTTAGTTCATTACATGTATTTTTTTTATTAAATTGCTAATAATTATTATGAGCCGTAATATCACGGCAACTAGACGTAACTGAGAAAGTGTAATTTATCAACATCAGTAACCTTTCTCCGCCTATTATATTATATTTCACGTAACTGTACCGTGAAGAAGAAATACAAGTCAGTTTGGTATAAATTAGCTGTTATTACCTTGTTCTTTATTTGAAATATTACTTTTAATATTTTATGTGTGTTAATTGTAATTCCTCCGAATAAATTATTTTGCTTTCTTTCTATATCTTGTTCTATATTTTTTTTGGGTTCGGTAAAAATTTTGGTATAATCGAAATATCAAGCTTTAATGTGATATTTTTTGTTAATGTCATGTGTTTTCTGTTAACTACAAAAGTTTTCTTCTAGAAATTCGATTCATATAATAAATTTAGAAGGAAAACTTTTCGGATGGCTACGCGCAACTGGTTAAAGAGTTATTACGTCAACTACGAAGCCCTACTTGGCTGGTTATTTATCATTTAAAAAAAACCGACATCAAATGACATCGACAACTAATAAAATGAGAACACCATCAACGTAGTCGAAGTTAATTACGCATTATTAGGGATAACTCCCATCACTAGTCGTCAGATATCGCTCAAATTTAAATGGGACCAAATGATAAGCACCAGCTTTCGAATAAAAAAAAATCATCAAAATCGGTATACTCAGTAAAAATTTATGAGGTGTTTTGTTTCCTTCAAGGCCGGCAACGCACCTGCAATTCTTCTGATGTTGGGTCCATAGGAGACGGTGACCGCTTACCACCAGGTGGCCCGTAAGCCTGTTTGCCCGTCATTATTATATAAAAAAAGGTAACGAGTCGAATTGAGAATCTTCTTCTTTTTTTTAAGTCTGTCAAAAATTAAAATTCTGTCCAACCATTATTTGTTAAAGACAACTTTACTTACGCTATTTTAATAATTAATTGCTAAGCCACATTATTTACGTAATTGCTAAGCATTAGGATCAAAATAATATACACTAAAGGCAAAATTTTGTCAGGTACGGCTTGATGTCTCGTGTGTTTATTTTTATTGTATATGGCCTTGTAAACAATTAACTATACTGTACTGAGTTACGAAATGTTTAAAGTTATCCTACATGACCTTTAAATACATTATAATGAACCTTTTTTGGTAACATCTCTGACTTACGAGGTTTTCACACCTCGCCGACGCTACACAATTTATGCAATTAAAAACACTTCTAACGCTTTACAAAGTTTTTAAGTTATAATCAGCACATACTATTCATTGTTACCCAACCATATCTAAACTATTCAAATTATCAGATGTAAGAAAGAAAGAAAGAAATATTTATTTCACCTAAAATACAACAAACAAAAATAGTGAACATAATAAATTATTAATAAGGTGAAAAGGGATCACTCTCAGCATTATGGTCGAAGACAAACTACGACCGCTGGTTTTCAGCGTGCCACGTAGGTCATCAGTTCGGATGACTGGATCGTGAACGCATGTACCAACTCCCTAACTCCTTAAATAAGTGTAAGTGAAATGTGGTGGAGATATAAATAATAATTAAGTAACACGATCGCAGGCCGGAGCCCTCGGACCCTTCTCAACGCTAACACTCCCCAACTAATTAACTTTGTACAATTCGATTTCCAGCGCAACTGTTTCACTGTACCTCGTGTCGCGGGTCCTTTATCCCTTTGTAAGAATTATTTGATTTTCGTTTAGCTAGATGGTTTTGATACGTTCTGGTTATATAAATAATAAATATTTTAGGACAACTCACACACGTCTGACCCCAAACTAAGCGTTACCTTGTACTATGGTGATTAGACAACTGATAAACATACATATATATTTTTTAAATACGAACATAAATAGATATTATTACACCCAGACACACAGAACAAACATTCCTGTTCATGACAGAAAAGTTTGTCTTGGGTTTGTATCGTACCCACGTCCCCCGGCTTAGCAGTCAGGTTCACTAACCACTAGACCAACAGGCCAGTCAATTGTTGATTTGTTTTGGTAGAACATATATAGAATATAACACTGTTTGAATCATATCTAAATTGGTTCTTTTCTTGGTCTTGCCTGCCTGTGAAGCGTGCCTTGGTACGATTTCTGGCTGGTTCAAGTATTATGTGACAAACAGATGTTTACACTTCAAAGGGAATCATAGTGCGGGAGTATGAGTGTGTGAGCGGTTATAAATAGTTAATACAAATATGTTAAAGTAACGTTTAAATTATGATATTTTTTGTGTGTATCTCGTAATTTAAGTGGTTTCAAATATAATATCGTATATATAATTATATTAAAAATATATACAGTTATTATATATATCAAATATAATTTAGTTGTGACAGTGAGTGCAATATAATTGAGAATCTCATGAAAGTGACAAGTTCCGACAAATGTTTATGTTGAAAGTCATTTGGCCCAGTTGTTAGATTTTTTCAAAGTTTCCTGGCTAGCTTATAGCTCTTAATACGAACTTACGAACTCTCAATATTTTATTCAAGATGTCGGCGCCGCTGCCAGTATTTCTTTGGCAACATTACTTTAACAAGAGAAGCGAAAATGCGGCAAAATCCAAGGGAATATGGAAATGAATTCTGCGCCAAGTATGGTTATCATTGATAGTGTGGACCGGTCGCAAGGTGTTCGAAACAAAAGAATATTGGACATGTGACGAGTTCCACGATCAGATACGAGGCAAGAATTACCGATACACCTCCGCGATCTCTCAATTCGATAAGGATTGGTGTCTCTAAAAACTGGTTTCCCGACCGATACATTAATCAGATTAAATTCGTATCCGCTATTAATTACGTTGTGCAAAAAATAATTGGTTCTCTTGAATTGATGTTGCGAGCTAATGCATGAAATTGTATTTATATACATTTCCATGTGTATAAATAACAAAAAACGAATTCCCAAAGCTATATTACGCATTCAGTGGTTATTTATGAACAAAATAGCCTCAGAAACCGCAATTAACATAAAGTAATGAATACACTAATACCAATTTCACATGTTTTATTTCCATAGCATAAATAATTTTGTCTGTCCTTCTAATAACATGTCAAATGACACGCTGTGACAATTAAAACAGTAATATGACGTTATGAGATTATTACTCGAACGAAACCTCTAGTAGGTTGGGCAGGGCAAACCAACGGAAACGTTAATTATTCCAATTTCAATTACAAAAAGCTTTCTTTTATTTAATTTCTTACTTCGTATCACGAAATTCATTTACATGTTAATTTTGTCCTCCAAACTGCGGAAGGCCGTGAGGTGGTTTTGTTTCGATTTTCTACTTTCCTTTGTGTCAAAGGTCCGTCGAATACTGATATTGTTTGTCGACGTTTAATAAGTAGTTTCTTGTTCCGAAAGAAATTACAAGTTAAACACACCAAAACAGATTGGAGCTGGCGTAGTGTTCATAAAATAAGTCCAATTTGCTACCAAGTTTGCTCTTGGCAAAGTTCTTTCCAGTCGTAATGTTGATGTGTTCTAGGCCATTAGCTGGCACGAACACTCTTTGTCGCCACTTATTCCGCATAGCAGAAAATTAATGTTCCGTCCCGGGAGGTGGTGTATAAACAAGATGGTGGCCCGCGCCGCCCTCGTATTTATTACCGTTGGCACGGCCCGGCATCCATTCACCGCCATAAACGCGTGCACTAAAACGTGCTATTTCCCTAAATTATTTTAATGATGTATGCTCTGGTTTAGAGGATTGTAATGCGGTTAGTGTCGAGAATCGTTTCCTGTTCTTTGGTCGTTCCCGAATGTTTGGAATACATGGTGGGTGGCGGTAATTTGTCGCGGTCGGCGGGGCGCGGAATCGCGATGTTGCGGTGATGTCCGCGTGAGTCAGGCTCGAGGGTCGGGTAGACATTGTTTCTCGTCATTAGGCATGTAGGTATCGCCCATGTCCTTTCGCGGCGCGAGACAGCGAGGACTGCAAATTAGTTGGTGCGACGTGCCACGAGATCTCTGAGACTCCGACTGCGTCTTAATCGAAGTTCGCTCATTACATTCCCGCTTGAGCATTGTTCCCGTCGTGAATTGATTTACTATCTATTGTTCCGTGACGCCGCATCCGACTTCTATTATTATTTGCGTCGGGTTCTGTAGGGCTCTCCGTGCTTTTATTGAAATGTTAATTTGAATCGAAGCTTTTTTTCTGCCGTGGAGTGGTTTGGGCGAGATAATGCGGCAGCTGGCTCACCCCTCGTGTTTGCAGTCAACTAGCAAGCGAGCAATGAGTCGCTAGTAACTTCCCGACCCCTCTGCTGCCATACAATGCCTTCCCTCTCGCACAAATCGTAATAGGGTCGCCAGTACGACTAGAATACATTCTATAAGAACATTGGTGAAAGGCATATCTGGGTATACATATAATAAACTTGTGACTGATCGATTTCTATCCATTGGAGATATTTTAGAAAAAACTATTCGAGATATATCTATCTATACTAACGTAATTAGATCCCATGACATTGAGTCTTTGAACAATTGTCTGTTGGTGTATGTCCGTTTGTCTGTGCGTTAGTGAAGTTAGTTTCAATGATATATTGTAGTAACCTTGGGCTTTGTTTGTTTTATTTCAATACGACAAATAAGGACGTCAATTTAAAGAATCCCGTATTAAGGCCGTATGCTTTATCGAAGGATTTAGATTCTCATCTTTACCATTATGAATTTGTATCGTATTTATTTGAAATTACGAATCGATTATTAAGATATAGGACAAGGTTGTTATAATTTAAAGCCCGGTTCGTGACCCGGATAAATTTTTCAACAGGCAAGTACAAAGGAATTTCATCACAATGAAAATTGTCGAACGAAGCATGATTGTGTAAAATTGATTGGGCAGTTTTTTCTTCTCGACTAATTTTAGCTAACTTTTATTAGGCGCACAGAAATTACGAACAGATTGAATAAAAATTTTATCCATTCGAAAAGAGTTAAGAATTAGGTGATCTCGCCTCTTATACAATCATAAAACACATATTCCTATTGAAGTTTCCACCAATCCGCACTGGACCAGCGCGGTGGAGTATGCTTTAGGCCTCCTCAGTATGAGTAGAGACCCGTGCTCATTAGTGAGCCATTTATGGATTGAAGCCATATTGAGGTCTCAGATCTTCTAAATTGTGTCCTCGATTATCTCATTAAGTTTAATTTTTGTTTTGTGTTGTTATTAAGCTTTCAACTAGATTAGTACAACACTTCGTTATACAAACAGGACTCTGTACACCCTGGGGACGTGGAGACCCTACTTATAGCGTTCGCCGTCGCTCATAAAGGTTTAATGGGGAGATGGCGTGTCGAAATATTAATATGTTTGCGGCTTAACTGTTCAAACTAAAGGTCGTTCCTCATCTTACGCCTCGGCACCCGCCCCGGTGGGGCCATTTGGAAGATATCCTGTCATCTGTAAGGGGTTTTGCATGAGCGCATATGCGGCCAACTGATCATCGGATGTTGAAATATTTTATGTATTTTAATAAAATATTTTATATTTTATCAGACGGCGTATAATCTTGCTATGCAGGCAAATTGGGTTTCTTGTTTTTTATACCTTGAAGGGCTGACGAAAATATATACGGGTCATAAGTGACCAAAGGCCTGTAACCCAATTTTTTATTGTTACCATATTAGCATTTAAATGAATTAGACCTATAACGGTTGTCTACAAACGAATTTACAATCGCACAAAGCGATGCAGTGCGATGCGGGTGCGGAGTACATGAGTGACGACCTTAACTCAGTATAGTGGGCGTAAGACGATCCCGCATTAAATTTGTCATCTGTTAACAATGAACCGTTTATTTTATTCATAAACGACGCGTGGGTATTTTTATATCTATCTATTGAAGATTTTATTTGATCTAACAATCGAGAAATGTTAAGAGATTGATAAGTTATAACTAAATAACACGAGTAAATTATATTGTTATCATTTTAATGGATAATTTTCGAGCAATAACTTACTTTATAAGCATTTATTGCTAGTTCTTTCTTTAAATGACTACTTAAATGACAATATAATTAACTCAATAGTCCATTTATTGAATTTTAGAAGATTATTGTGTATATTAATAACTAGAGACCCGCCCCGGCTACGTACGGGTGCAATGCAATATTTGTCGTAAAAAATAAATGACAATAAAAAGTTATTGTGAGATATCCTTAAATGATAGACATATACCATCGCGGAGTTTTCAATGTGTACAATACTTAGTACATTATTTTGATAAATCTTGTAGGGTTCAGCCTGCGTTTGCAATGTGACGGAAAAATGTAATTATTTACGACATCACACTAGAAACCTCAAAAATAACAGTATTTCTCCACTATTTAATGGATGTTATTATACATATTAACATTCCTCTTCAATCACTTTATCTATTAAAAAACCGCATCAAAATCCGTTGCGTAGTTTTAAAGATTTAAGCATACATAGGGATATAGGGACAGAGAAAGCGACTTTGTTTTAATCTATGCAGTGACGAGTGAATGTTAGTTAGTCTCGTTGAAATTCGAGAACGGCTGGACCTCTTTTTTTCTATTCTATTTCAATTCTATTTTTGGTAAGCTCAGGGTACTCAAATTATAACAACAAACATACAAAAGAAATATAACATAAATACCTACTCTTTTTTTACACAACCTGAACGAAACAACATCGTAGTTAGCCTGATGATCACTGTCGCAATATAAGGCGAATCGCTAATGCAACGCAGGCCTTGAAGTTAGCTCCTATTATACTTTTGAGAAGAACCCTGTGTCGGGATTAGTGACATACCTAAATAAACTATGGTATGTTTGTATTGAAGCGTTCAGAGCTCGCTGGCTTGTTTCAATCGTGTCTGATTACAAAGTTAAGAACAGCGGGCGCAGTCGGTAGGAGAATGAGTGACTGCTAATGGCAAAAAATTCGTGCGGGCACGTAAAGCGAAATGCAAATAAATACTCATTTTATTTCATTTCGTCGGTTTTGGTTGCCATCGTTAAGCCAAGTCGGAGGTCTTCGGGCGGCATATAAACTTGGGTTGGCCACTTACCCCTCCATCAATCCGTATTGGAGCCGCGTGCTGGAGTATGCTTCAGGCCTTCTCTGTATGAGGTGAGACCCGAGCTCAGTTGTGGGCCATGTTAGTATTTTTATTAGTCCAGCATAAACAAATAGATTAGTATGGAAAAAACTTGTCTTGTTTTTTCCATACTAATCATGATTAATAGTTATTTGCAGTTCCGTGATTGATTACCCACTGTCACGAGTTTTCACCGCTAAGTGACGTTTATATCCTAAAGTAAATAGAAACCTCTCGGTGGAAAAAGTTTATAAAATGTGAATACATTCTCCTATATTCATACTAGAGTCTCGCTCTTCGGTAGAAATTCGACCGTAATTCAACATTTCAGAGGGATTATTGACTAATTTCTTAATTGATTCGTTGGTTGATTGACAGTACTGAAGTTATTATTTTCTCTAAGTATTTCTTACTCATCTGTGCATGAATTAGGAATTCTTCAAAAGGATTAAAAAGGCTTTATCTTCGCTTATTAAAACTATACAGTTATAAAACATTTTCATTCGCACTGAAAAATCAATTAATATTTTCACCTAGGAGCTATTTAGCTTATAAAAATTAGGGATGTTTGTTACTTTACGCACGCAAAAAATACTGAACGGATCTGAATGAAAATTTTCTCAGAGTTACATTATAGTCTAGAACAACACACACGTATATATATATATATACATATATTATCACCTATATAATATCAACAATATAATATCTTTTATGTATAAGTAGTACCTATTTACTTAAGTATAAAACTTGATAAAAGGAATACATATACAATAACGGTTGTAGCTACCTTCTAGATCCTAGACGTGGGTCTAGTGAATCCTCCTCGACTTTATCTCAAGAACCGGAGATAACACAATTTACCTACCTACTTATCTATTTATATTTTACGCAGGTACATTTTATTAATAACGTAACTATATTAACATAGTAATGACTATGACTGGCCTGTTGGTCTAGTGGTTAGTGAACCTGACTGCTAAGCTGGAGGCCGTGGGTTCTATTGCCATCCAGGATAAACTTTTCTCTGATGAAACAGTGGCATAAAAACTTTTCGACACTTGAGTTACTCAGTAACCCCTTCACCATAAGTATACATAAATTAAAAAATATAGCAAAAAACAGATTTCTAAATATAATGTGACTTCCAAATTACCAAAACCATTTGCATATAAGATTTTTTATGTTATGTACCAAAATAAAACACTTTGGAACAGTGTAGTAGAGTGTACTTTGGGCCTCACCAGTCAATGGTTGAAGGCAACCTACTTATTTATCGTCATACTACATACAATAAGTCGTATCTGATTGCCGTCTGTACATGGAAGATATATGGCAGAAACTTTTACTGGGGGTTTGTAGTATGGATTAGAACCCAACAAACTATTTTAAGAATTTTTGTCAGCTTATGTTTGTCTGTGCTCTCTGTTAATCTCAGAAACGGCTAATGCGATTTGAATGTGGTTTTCACTGATGTACCTACCTATTGGGCTAGCTTGGATTAACATTTAGTGTGCGTTTTATTAAAATCGGTTAACAAACAAAAAAGTAATATCTGGACGTCTGGACTGTCTGGTAGATATACCGAAGCGAATCGTGGGCTGTCACACTAGTGACATTTTGTACGAACAGAAATAATAATGTATCACTGATGTAAACATTCAATTATTAGCTGGTCGACTACACGTAACACGAGCAGGAAACAAATCCGTAAGTAGGTATGAAAGATGTACAATAAAATACTGAACGATGCCGTAATGTCTTGTTTCTGTGCGTTTCCTCCAGGCCTTCCTCATCTAGTACACAGTAATTAACATGTCACGCATTAAACATAAACCACTAATGATTGGGATGAAGTACATCCTCATCATCATCACGACGCGATCATGGTCAGTCGGCTTGTGACGATCGTAAGCGATCAGAAAAGTTAGCGGACGCGGTCGGCAGGAGGATGGGTGACCGCGTGCGGCAAAAATTTCATAAGCGCTACCGTGCTTCGGAGAGCTCGTGAAGGTGTCGGTCCCGGTTGCTATCGTTAAACTTTTTCGGAGGCCTTCGCGTGGCATAAAAACTTCCGACACTTGGGTTAACCACTAACCCCTCCACCGACCCGCACTGGAGCAGCGTGGTGGAGTATGCTCTAGGCCTCCTCAGTCACCAGGACAGTTCCGTGTTCAGTAGAGGGCCTTTAATGGGATGAAGCCAGCCACATCATTCTCAATGTAACCCACAAAACGGTCCCACTGGGCTGGAGTTTTTTCGCACCAGTCTACCACGCTGGCCAAGTGCAGATTCGTAGTACTCCTCACTAGTTAGTACAGAAATTGTAGGCTTTTTGTACTAAGGAGGGATTTAAATAAGTATTGACGACTGAGTACGGCAGTTAGTGAAAAATATAGCATTCTAGCTTTTTTCCCGAAAATCGAAAATAAAAAAAAAACACATACTACATAACATACCAAGTGCATAAATATAAATATCATACTTTTATCTGCAAAGACGAACTTATCATGCAAACTTTCATCCCCTATTTCAACCCCTTTTTTGGATATAAAGGTAGCCTGTGTTCTTTATCAAGCTCTTTGTCCCAAATTGCATCAAAATGGGTTCAGTGGTTTAGGCGTTAAAGCGCAACAGACAGACTGACAGACGAGTTACTTTCCCATTTATAATATTAGTAAGGATTATTTTATTATTATGTTCGTGTTGTTAAATATGTTCGTGGCTTTCTTTAGGTATATCTATCGTTTATATTAATATTGGTGCGCAGCTAATTAATAGATAAAGCACTTGATCATAAGTACAACTAATAAGGTACGAACGAAGCTTCCCCTTCAACGGTGATGGCCCTGGTGGTAAGATAATACAGCCAACGGTGATCATTTACCAACTAGTAGTTCGACAATTCAATTCTTACGTAGGTAAGTAAATTCATCACGTTACTAGGAACTTTATGGAAAAAATATGATGTACAAGCTGGGCCCGCGATTTCATCCGCGTTTTAATTTAATCTCTATATAAATTTCTTGTCTGCGTGTGTATGTCACAATTGATGAAACCAAGCCAATGCCAAGTCAGTAGCACGATTATCGCTGATATGAATTAGCGATCCACGAGCAATTATTGCAAAGTTTTCGTAATCGCTTTTCGTTTGCACGATATGTAATAGAACCACGGGCCTTTCACTTCCCTCCTGGTCGGTCGGTGGTGATACTCCTTCCATTGGATAAAAGTGATC
>DWKC01000913.1:0-11187 GCA_018249195.1 Racta chiria
CTGTATTGCCTTTATATAATCGTAAACTATGCATTTGATCATGTGATGATCCTTAGAAAGTTGTTGTGCATGAGCCCACGAAGGTTTCCGAGTTGGTGCGACCAATTTTAGACAGGTGGCGCCATGGCATTCCAATGAATCAGCAACAGACACACGCACACAAGAAATACATATATAAAGGTGAAATTCAAACGCGGACGAAGTCGCGGGCACAGCTAGTTACATATAAAAACATTATTTTATTAATCTATATTAACAGCATCTGCAAGTAGCGATGTTCTTTAAAGGCCCACTGTATATTCGGAATAATATACTGAAAGGTAATACTTATTACATTGGGAGAAAATTGATTAATGCACAAAGCGCTGTCTATAATTCTTACAGGCATAGGCAAATGTGTAATGCTTGTATGCATTGCCTAAGGGCATCGCATCGTGCGAAAACAATTTCAACACATGAAATGCAGTCTCGAGTGTAGTCTGACTGTTCGTCGAGTTCTATTGTTCGTGGCTTTGAATAGGTTTTTCCAGTTTAAAACTACTAAATAGCTTTCTCGCCATTCACAACCCCTCTTCGTCTACACACGAAAGTTACATAGGAATATGCTCTTTGCAAAAACAGCGCAAAAGAAAATATTTAATGAAATATGCCGAATGTCACGGAATTGTTTAGAACGTTGTCAAATATGTCATCGGTGAGCTTGGCACTATAAAACAAAACTAATTTATTCAACTATGTAGTAAAATCAAAATATTACTTTCGAGAAATTCATGAAACCAAAAGCGCTCGAGATTTTCACTGTTCAATATTAGCGCGGAACTTTGAATACGAACTTGTTTATATAAACAAGATAACGACTTGAAGATTAGTTGATTTCACATAAAGATCTCCCAAAAACTAGCTCTTGTCAATAAGGAAGCACATATAAGATCAAGGGTATCTCAATCAGAACAATTCTTCGGGTCACGATATGACACGAGTGTATTGACTAATCCTACATGACTGTCACAATGTCAACCTATCCAATCGAAATAATTTTATTACAGTCCTTAACTCGTATAAAATAGAGTGCTATTTACAATAGTAGAATAGTGACCGTCATGCTAGGAAGAATGTGAAAGTGGTGTGGACTGTGAAGCTAGATAACGCGTGCGTCGAAACTGCGTTTGAGTTTTACGACGCTGTGATCATGTGACGTCATCAACCTGATGTAATTGAATGCAATATTATGATGCTTAAACATTAGGTAATAACGTTTCCTCGTAAGAGCTGTTTGAAGCGACAAAATGTTAAAAGGTCCGTTGCCGCGCATTATGCGGTAGTTTCAACGCTAGTCAAAGTACACCTGAAACGTATTCTAAAATGATTCAATTATTTATGTAAACAGAGAAGGAGCATAGGACAGACCTGATGATACCTGGCCACTGACGCTCAAAAGCATTCTGGCTCTGACCGGACCAGGTCACAGATCACAAACATGTCACTGTCGACTAGAAGAGTGGTAACTGGTAGTTACTCCTCAGCCAGACGCGTGTAAATTCAATCACTTTGCTATGATTAATGTTTACATAAAATAAAAATAAATTCCCGCAAAATAATCTCTAAAATAATTATACTTTTTATACACCTGGCCTGTTGGTCTAGTGGTTAGTAAACGTGACTGCTAAGCCAGAGGTCGTGGGTTCGATTCCCCAAGCCCACTTTTCTGTGATGAGCAGTAATGTTTGTTCTGTGTGTCTGGGTGTAATTATATCTATTTAAGTATTTAAAAATATATATGTGTCGGATCAACAGCATTATTGAGACCATCATCAAACATAGTGCGGGCGTGTAGACTGGGTAATCGAACAAAGAGAAACAACGAACACAATTAAAGCAGTTTTTATTATCGTAAGAGTACACAATTCAATTACACCAAGCAAAAGAAACGAATAACAGTTCCTGTGAGGGAGGAACCGCTTTCCACGGCTGCTCAATGCAAAGTGAGCTCCATTCTGCGCTCCCTCACCAAGCAGGCTCTGTTGTAGCACGAGTTTGACAAGTATGGCCGTCATCCCGGTAGCGCCATCTATCTAACTCGCGCTGCGTTTCGTTTTACGTCCATACTAATGACATATGTATGGTGATTATTATTGTTATTTATTACTCACACACTCACAACTCACACTAGTAGAGTTCATCGTTGGTACACACCTAGGTACATTACATAAATGGTGTATTAACATATAATAGATACCGGTACCCGGCACCCCTCTGTTATAAAGATTTCGTGGTTTTCATTATCGTTTTATGGAAATTATAATTGTTATGGAAATAACTGAGACCGGCATTATTTACATATGACTTCGTAGATCCTGCTGATAATGTTTGGGAGAAACGCATTTACAACACTTTTTGTATTTCGTTAATTATTACTTCTTACGTAATATCTAATATCGGGAAATAAATAATAATTAATATAATAAATGTCTTAGAACAACACACACACGGCGATCTAATCCCAAACTGAGCGTTAGCTTGTACTACGGTGATCAGACAACTGATAAACATACTTAAACTCGTATATACATATATTTTTAAATACATACTTAAATATATCTATTTTACACTCAGACACATAGAACATAACATCCCTGTTCATCATAGAGAAGTTTGTCCTGAGTAGGAATCGAACCCACGACCTCCAGCTTAGCAGTCAGATTTACTAACCACTAGACTAACAGGCACGTCAAAGATTTTGTTTGTACAATCTAAATTATTACATTTATATAAATAAAAATAAATCGCCAAATGTGTTGCTAAGCGCAAAACTCGAGAGCGGCTGGACCGTTTTAAACAATACTTATTTTTCGTGCGCTCAAGGTAGTTCAAGGTACTTTTTAAAATATAGAAAAAAATATTCTTGAAGTATCTTCTGTGGACCTCTAGAAGATCAGCCAAACTATAATATATATCGAGTTGTCTCCATAGCAAAAGTTATTCAATATAATGGGCATATACCACGGGTACCATTGATTGATTTCATGAAATTTCATTACAATACAAAGTCGGGTCAACAATACATATAAGTAATCAATTTAACATAAATATTTATATCAATTATTTATATTACTAGCGACTGATTTGTATCACTTAAATTTCCCTGTTCATACTTTTATCAGGGCTCTTTAAGACCGGAAAATACTAGTTTGTTCTAGAACATTCTTTCATAAAATATTACATTCAAGCACTTAACAAAACTAAAACAGTCATTCGCCAGTTCACAAGTTACAATCGAATACGATTTGAAGTAACTTGGCATTAAACCGGTAGAGCTTTGGTAGAGCTTTATCAGAGCTTTCCACATAACGACAGCTGCGCCAATCACAATGTATGGGCGTGGCTGCTCCCCTACCCCGAACCCCTGTCCCGCGAGCCCCTGTCCCCTGATCCCCTGATTATATTATTGCGTACAATGAAACTTTTTATACAACCTTTGTCTTCATTGGGGTGAAATATTCCGGCGGATGTACCTTTCCTGGTCACCTTTTTGTCGGTCAAATGAACATTCGGTACCAATGGGGTGCATTGAAATACCCACGAGTGTGTATACTGTGATAGACGGGTTTGAACGTCGGCCTCTACAACAGGAGAGCCAGCATTCGAATTCGATGTTTTATTAGATATTCATACCACTCCACCAAACCGCACTGGAGCAGCGTGGAGGAATATGCTGTAGACCTCCTATTGAGGAAAGACCCATGCTCAGTAATTTGCCATTAATGGGTTGAAGCCATTAGTAATTCATTATCACTTGCTTCGGTAAAACCTGCTGTCCAGGGTCTATATATCTCAGTCTACCAATCCGCACTTGATCAGCGTAGTGGACCGTTTACAATATCAGAAAGACCCGAGCCCAGCAGTAGGATACGGGTTGTGATGATGATCCACAAGCCTCAATGATTGCAGGGTCCAGATTTGTAACTGTATTTTTCGTTAGATAGGTACTATAGAATATGGTACCGAAAATAAACTAAAGAAAGAAAGACTAAAATAAAATAAAGAAAATAAAAAATAATTACCTACTTTGAATCTTAATGGGACATATATTGTCTAAGCTCTTAACATTTATCAAAGATGTGTATCCCTCGGCGGGCAGTAGCCATTGAAGCTGTCACCGCATTCGTCCTAATTGTAAATACAATAACCTTATGCTTCTTGTAATTTATTTATATTGTTTTTATCGCCTCCGGCCTTTCTCGGGTCCGGCATTAGTTCCCATATAAATTAGCCGATAAATCAGATCCGACGCCGGAGCGATTCTCACGGCTAACCGAACTTAGTTAATTAAACCGGAATTATATTTTAATCCCTGTCATTCAAAGTAATTAATTATTCATCGTCCACCTTTCCAGGAACACCCGAGCTTACGCGGCACGCCCCTGGCCATGCTGGCGGCGCAGTGCAACAAGCTGTCGAGCAAGTCTCCGCCGCCACTCGCAGACGCCGCCGTGGGGAAGGGCTTCCATCCATGGAAGAAGAGTCCCGGCGCTCACTCTCCACCCGGTGCGGGCGTAGCACCCCGCTCGCAGCCCCCGGCCTGCGCCCCCTACGCGCGGGCACCCACGTCCTGCGCCGCCGCCCCGTCCTATGGAAACGATCTCTACTTTCCGTCTTCGGGTGACCAACTCCTTGGAAAAAGTGAATCGAGTGCTAGTCTCGGTTCCATGTACTCGAGGCATCCGTACGAATCTTGGCCATTTAACGTGGGAGGTGGAGGGGGTAGCGGCGCTCTGAAAGCAGCAGAGATGGGAGGCGTCGGTGCCGTTGGCAGCACGTGGTGGGACGTGCACAGCGGCTGGTTAGACGTCGGGGGTCAGATGGCTAACTACGCCGGTCAAGACTACTCTCAACTCACACACTCCCTGTCAGGAGGAGCACATCTCCTGCCGCCAGCTCCCCACCTACTGCAAGATGCTTACAAATCGGTCTTACCGACACAAGGATCCTTCGGCCTCCACGGTCCCGGGTCGCCAGCGCCCCCTGCGCAGGCGCCATCTCCTAGATCGCAGAGACGTTACGCCGGACGTGCTACGTGCGACTGCCCAAATTGCCAAGAAGCGGAGAGACTCGGTCCCGCCGGAGCTCACTTACGTAAGAAGAATATACACAGCTGCCACATTCCTGGATGCGGCAAAGTGTACGGCAAAACGTCACATCTGAAGGCGCATCTACGCTGGCACACAGGCGAGAGACCGTTCGTGTGCAACTGGTTGTTCTGCGGTAAAAGGTTTACTCGCTCCGATGAACTGCAACGACACCTGCGGACTCACACGGGGGAGAAGAGGTTCGCGTGTCCGGTGTGCAACAAGCGGTTCATGCGCTCGGACCACCTAGCCAAGCACGTGAAGACACACAACGGCGGGAAGAAGGGTAGTTCGGAATCGTGTTCAGATTCGGAGGAGAATAGCCAGGGCGAGGGTGGTGCGGGGGGCAGGTCGCCGGAGCACCCGCTGGACGTGAAGCCCAATAACCTGGTCTGACGGGGGCGCGCGGCGCTCCCCGTGCCGCACCACCCCTCGCTCCTGTGATACCGCTCGCCACGCCCTCTGTGTACAGAACATATCAGACAGTGTACAGAATGTGATTGTGTTATAAACAGTGATGATTGACGTGCGCGTCGTGTTGATGACTAAAGACATTATGAAAGTGTACAGTATAGATCTATTGAAATTGTCTATTATTATGTAGTTAGAAATTGTATGTTTTAGAATAAGTAGTATCACTTCCTTAGTCCAAAACACAGTTGTAATTTATTTCGTTATATGTATAAATACCTCAACAGGTCCACAGATATATTTATTAAACCATTCTATTTGTAAATCCTTCACCAACCAGGGTTTAAAAAAAATCAGCCAATTGGTCAATATCTGCCGTTACTCTGTATTTCTATATAATAAAGTAATATTGTCCAAATAAACTATAAATTATTAACAACAGGCTTACTAAATAATAATTAACAAAATTGTATTTTAAAAGTTGTATCATTTCTTACTTTATATTTACATAAACTAAAATTACATTACGTGTCTAATGAATCATTTACAAACATGAATCACCAATAAATGAAAATAACAAATGATTTATTGATATGCAATTATTATGTTAATTATTAATATCATAAACAATCCTGGCAACAATATAAAAGATGTCCTTTCCGACGTTTCTGTATGAATAAGCCAAATGAATTGTCTTATAAACGTTTCGTTTAGTTTATAATTTATTCAATTATTGTACTATTTGTAACATATTGACTTGGTTTGTACTAATAATGACATAAACAGTGACTTAATTCTGAATAGTGCTATTTTAGCTTGGAAGTATTTGTACCTTACTGTATGTTAAATGTACAAAATGTGCGAATTAAAATGCCTGAAATTGATTTTATAAAAATTGATGAATATATTTTTCCGAGTGGAACTTGACTTTTTATCCTATCCTACTACAATATTAATACTATAATCTACTATAAATGTGAAAGTTTGTGAGGATGGATAGAGGTATGGATGTTCCATGAATTCCTCTTTCACGTAAAAACTACTGAACGGATCTGCATGAAACTTCGCACAGAGACAGATTCTGAAATAACGCTAAATTCGCACAGAGTCTGAAATAACACATAGGCTAGCTGTTATCAACATACCATCCAAGCGGGTAGAAACTACTCTTTCTATGTAGCCTTTACTGAATACAATTAAGTACCTGGACAACTTATTTTTGTCTGCACTGCCACCTAGTGTAAATCATTATAACTAAATCAACTAAATCAGTAACCAATTATTCGTTCCACGCTAACAAAAGACAGATTGCACTGCTACACAACATTTCAATATTTCCAAAATATTAAAGGCTCGATTTTTGTAAATGAAAACTTAATTAATCGATTCCTTCTCAAATAAAAATTTTGATGAAAATTCTGGTTTGAGGAATTTTGCGCCCAAAAATATTGAAAACAGGAAGCAGAGCTCTCAGTTTATTTGATTTTGAATTAGGATTCATCACAGTTATTAGGTGACAGTCGTTGAGTTTTATCAGTAAAACCGTCGACCCCAGATAATATCATCAGATGGCAGTCGATGAGCCTTGTCGGTAAAACCGTCGGTCCTAGTTGCTATCGTCAGTAGTTGTTAAGCCTTGTCGAAGGCAGTAAAGTGTCTTAAAAACTTACGACACACACATTGGAGCAGCGTGGTGGAGTTTGCTCTAAACCTAAACAGTATGGGGAGAGACTCGTGCTCACTAGTAGTAGTCAATTAAGAAGTCCAAATATTTTTTTCCAAAATTGCGTAATCGTAAACAACATGACGCGTTCATAGCCCGGCGTCTTGCATCGATCCTAAGCGATGGCGAAGTTACGCAACAGTCAGGAGGTTGGGTGGCCGCTAGTGGCAAAAATTCACAAACGCTTCCGTGCTCCGGAGGGCACGTAAAGCCGTTGGTCCCGGTTGTTATGATTAGATAGCAATCGTTAAGCTATGTCGGAGGCCTTCGTACGGCTTAAAAATTCCGACATTCGATTTGCTTGACAAGATTCAACAAAAAAATATAGAATTAATTGGAGGATAATTAAAGAGAATAATGACAAACGAAAGTAGAAAGTAGAATAGAAAAGTAGAGTAGAAGACAAAGAGATTAAGTAGAGAGTAGAGCAGAAATACGAAGAAAATAATTAGAAATAGAAGATAATTAGTTGCGTTCATTTACTGTTTTCATTATCTTTAAGTTCAATCAAAATAATTAAACTTGGATTAGACCGCGGTAGGAAAGAAAAAAAGAATACAATCTGGGGGTACGGAAGTGCACCCGCCAAGTCTAATATAATATAATAAACTTTGTTATGAACACTTGGAAAACAAAAGAGCAAAAAACAATGAAAACTTAAAACAAATTATGCGGTCTTATCGCATCTTATAGAATGACATATTATATAAAAGATATTATATTATATATTAAGATTATATATTATATAACTAGCTTCCTCCGCTTTTGAAATTAATCTTTACATATTTAATTCTTGTATGCGTGTGTATGTCACTAATTCATTAGAATGGCAGTGGCGCCATCTTTCAAAAATTGGTTGTACCAACTCAAAAACCTTCGTGCACAACAACTTTGCTAAAGATCATCACATGATCAAATGCATAGTACGTACAGACAAACATACATTTATATATGTTTTTTTATATAGATATAATGTTTCTTTAATAATAATGTAAACAATTTACGATATTTTAAATAAACAAAACGCAATTAAACAAAGCACTCATTCCAAATAAAGAAAATCTGCATCAGGACTTGGAACAAATAAAACAGGAAAAGTATCTTTTTTATTGCTACTTGCTTATTCATTTTAATACATACGTTTAATATAATACGTATACAATACTAGTAATAATACTTACTTAATGGTACGTAACAGTACTTCTTATAGATCTAGGGTACAAATTATAATATCAAAACCCTTGAAAATGTCTCTGGAATTTCATAGTATAATTACTTTTTGCCGTGCGTCGGGTACGTTTAATGCCAGGCCATAAGAAAATATTTAAGTATAAGGCATAGCTTAACATTTCTATAAACCTCTACTCAGTATGACATTACGAATCCATTACGTTTTAAGTAAAAACTATAACCAGCGATATTAATGATGTGTAAATTGAAAAAGCAAATACAGATACTAATATATTCCAGTTGATAGTTCGCAACGCGTAAGTCTAATATTTCACGACTTTTAATCAAGGAATGCTTCCCATGCGACATCTGCAATTCCTACAACACACAACACAAAATTAAACTTTACTACCGTCGAAGAGGACTTACTTTTGAGTCGTACTTCTGAGTTGATTACGACATTTTTGGGTAGTAATTTGCGGAGGGCGATGTTCGTCGTAAAAAGCGAATTGAAACCACAGTTAATGAGGAGGGGAGTGAAGTGTCGCCTCTGCGGGTGGGCTGCACTCGTGCCGTAAAAACCGAGCTCATCTGAAGCCACAGACTCCATTATAGCTGGGCTAGCTCAATCTTGAGTTTATTAATGACGCGGACGGTGGTCCCAACAGCTCAACGCTACCGCCTTCGTCATATTGATATCTTCATTCGCCTCAATCATGATGTATCGAAGTCAAACGCTGGCTATTTATTTAAACTATCATTATAAGCTCAAGATGAATATTACCGCGTATATTAAATAACACTTGATGCCGTTGCTGATCGATATCAACCGATATATGTTTATTATAATACTGCCCTGTTGGTCTAGTGGTTCGTAAGCATGACTGCTAGGCCGGAAGTCGTGGGTTCGATTCACACCCAGAACAAAAACTTTTGTGATGAGCGGGAATATTTGTTCTGTGTTTGGCTGTATGAAGTAGTATATATATCAATATATATACGTTAATCAGTCGTCTGATTACCATAGTATAAGCCGTGTGTGAATCGTCCAAAGATAGTTATTTATTTATTTTATATATTCTTATTTTGCTGATGCTATCGAGTAAAGAAATATTTAAAAAACTAGATTCCGACCGCCACTTCGCCCGCGTGCCTATGCTTAAATCTATCTCTGTGCTCATTCAGATTCCTTCAGTAACTTTTCGTGAAAGATTATCAAACGATCCATCCAACCTCACAAACTAAATACCTTATTTATAATATTACTAGGATTGGACGACTGATAAACTCAAGTGGAACAATTTATTTGGTTCTTGAATGTTATTTTTATCAAACATTTTTTTAGATAGTGGACAGAGTTCAACCGAACATCACTATGGATAAATTTCAAAATGTATTTATTATTATGTACAATTAATGTTTATTTATTACCATTGACGGACAATCCGACTATGACTTGAAAACCTATTCTTTACACCTGCAGAAACCATATTTACAACTTATTAGCAAACTAAAACTGGAAGAGTCTGATGGAACGCTAAGGAATCATCTAAATTACGAGATATATTGAAGAGAGATATTGATGCCGATTGAAGACAGCTTGCTTTGAAAGATGCTGCCTTTGGAAAAGACATATCTCCTAAAGGTGGTAACGTTTGAAGATCTGGAGTACTCGATGCGATTACATTATCACATCTGCAAAACGTCAGCCCATCCCATCCTCATCATACTAACTTCTGTCAATATTGAAAAATAATTGAATTGCATTAATACTGTTGACCTCTGTAATCGTATAAAATGAGCCGTTATCCGGGCAGAGCTGGCATAATGAAATTAAATCCCGGTCCCCATAACTAAACAGAGATTTATCACCCTTAACAGAGTTACTGGTAAACTGATTGAAGAGGGAGCGATCCTTAGCTCCTATTTCGTGTTCCACGCAACTAGGAGTAGTTAGTTTCGCGATGGAATAGGGGAGGCAGGGGTTAAAATTAACGGAAAATGATTTTGAAGTATAGTTTATGAATTATTTATTTTAAAAAAAAGTTATGTTACAGTAGACTTTAAATATGAAGGTATCGTGTATAAATAACAAATGAAACATAAGTTAAATGATACCGTAAACAGAATTGTTTTTCTCAAAAAGTCGGTTGTTACTTTGGACCACACGTTTGGAGTTAGAAGGTTGTTAACAAGTTTGGGGTAAATAATTACAGAAGAGGTAACAATTAACATTATGTAAAAAGTACTGCTAAAAATTAAAACGAATTATAATTGAACAAGAAAATATTACAGAATTGTATAGAACTTGTATCAGATGGATTGACCGGTCAGATTGGCGCAAATTAGGAGAGATCTATGACCAGCAGTGGACACATAAAGGCTGATGTATGGATAATAATCCCAAAATATTTAAAAATGAACAACAGCCAGAAATTCTTTTTAATATTTGCTGTGACCTTTCCGACTCCGGTGTATCTCGATAACAATAGAAAGTAATTGTTTCTCGAGCATCATAACATGCTTCGGAGTTTAAAAGACAATCAAAGTTTCAAAGTTATTTGTTAATCATCAGTCTTTCACCGGTTTCTTTCACTAAAAATATCTTACTACCGATTAGGAACCTAGGTATAGGTATTCCTAAGAGGAGGAAAGAAGTGCGCGCTAACGAGTAGTTGCTGCAAATCTACCGATTTTCGTGGCCTCCATAGTGAGAAGCAAATGTCACGTACTGGCTGACACACATGCTTACAGGAC
>DWKC01000914.1:0-11185 GCA_018249195.1 Racta chiria
TATACAGGATCTATCTCCCATATATTATTTCTCTCAAAATCATTACCAACTTTACTTTTTTCAATAATTTTTTCATCATAACATTTTATATTCCAATCAATTAATTTATGACTTTTTTTTCTATATACCATAACCTGCTCAGTTACACCATTTGGCTTATACATCAAAGGTTTTCTAAATTGAAAAAAACCACCTATTCTATTTTTTACGGACGCATCTGGTTTAACCCAATGAATATCATCAATAAATTCCCATCCGTTATTTACAAGAATCGCATGTAAATCATATGGAATAGGATAACGCTTACTCGAATATTTTCTACCTACTCTAGGAACAATTACAGGTGATGTATTTACTATTAAAAAGCGGCCATCTTTTGTAATTCTATGAACTTCTTTAAATACATTCTTTAAAAATAATAAATACTCATTATAAGATTTATAAGTTGAATAATCTCTGGCGTTATAATAAGGTGGAGAAGTAAAGGTTAGATGAACACTATTTCTTTTAACCTCCTTAATAATTTCTAAGACATCTCCATTAATGACCTTATTCTTATAATTTTTATTTACGCTTATATGACTTTCTCTATCATCAAAATCTAAAGTTTCAAGCTTAAATTCATTTGATACAATATATTTAATGATTTCATTGTCAGTTGCATTAAATAATGCTTCTATCTCTTTCTTTATTCTTATTTCACTTTTAAATACTAATAATCCTCTTAGTGCCTGCAAAACTATCTCTGGATTCTCATCATTCAAATATCCCAATAAATATTCTGATGCTATATCAAGATCTCTCCTTCTTCCCATCGCTGATGTAGCTTCTTTTCTTACTTTTTCAGCATAATCTCCCTTAACAATATTATCAAAGAAGGACACTAGCCCGTTCCTTTTAACTCCCGATAGTTTTTTTACAATAGATGTTTGAATATCCGCATCATTGTATTCTTCAAATAATACAAACAATTCATCGTTTGGAGATATGTTCTCATCTACTTTTCTATCTTTTATAAGTTTTAAAACATCAGTTTTTCTCATCTTTATTTCCTTTTCTGTTATAAAATTCCCTACTCAACTCTCATTATTATAACATACAATCTATTTATTAAAATTATATCTAACTTCTTAATCATACGATTTGCTTTTCAAGTCTAACTCTACAATTCCTTTAATCAGAGTTAATACCTGCTCTTTATTATTAGCCACCGATATGTCATATTGTATTCTTTTAAGATCATCTTCCGGACTTTCAAAACTAAAAAATTCACCATAGCTTACCCCTAAACCACTAATAATTCTATCCAAAAGTTCTAATGAAATATTTTTTTTTGACCTCTCTCAATTTTTCCTATATAAGATAAATCTATCCTACCTTATTCGATAAAATTTCCTGAGTTATTTCTTTTTTAATGCGTAATTCTCTTATTCGCTTTGATACCTCATCATTTAGCATTAAGTTCTCCTTAATAAAGTATGATAAAATTAAGTAAAGAAATCAATAAAAAATTAAAAAATGGCTTTGCGTGTGATTTACATACGCCGCCATCTGAAATAAAGGTAAAATTGTCTTCAATCCATTAATGACCACTACCCTATTTTCAATAAATAAAAAGATAAAAAATAATGCAGGCAATAGAACAGACGGGTAACCTGACCGTAAGTGATCACCGTCGCCTATGGACATTAGCAACACCAGGCTGGGGTGTGACTAACGCGTTGCCTGTCAGGAAGGATGTAATAAATCCCCACACGCGGGAACACAAAGCAAGAATGGAAGCAGTACATAGCTGAAGCAACCGGAATCGATAACGACCCTACCTGGTCCCACACACAACAACATACCGCTTCAGGACGGGTAACAGAAGAATGGGTATGCACTCTAAGGAAACTGGATCTCATGCCCCCAACCAGAAAACGACGAATCGTTTGGCGACTGACTCATTCAAGAGGGTGGTCGCTAGCTAGACGGGCTTTACAAAAAGATAATAATCCTTTCGCTAAGCCCTACCACCAAGCAGCTGACTTCTGTCGCCTCGTATGACACCTTAATCTGCTAGCATGGGATTGGTACTCTAGGCCGTCCCAATACGGCTAGAAGGACAGTGACTGAAGGAAGGGGAGAGAAAAAAAGCACGCTACTTCGCTACCACAAAGAAAGAGTTGCCTTTACTGGCCTTGGCCTTAGTTCCGTAGTTTCCCACGGTCTCCGGTTTTGAACAAGCCATGAAAAAGAGCGAGATGCAAGCGATATTGTTCTATGAGTGTATGCACGCGCTTCGCTTCGGTATAACTAAAGATCGTGCGGGATTCTTGAAATTTACATATCTTTTTTTATTTTAGTAAAGCGTACAAAAAAAAATCGGGTTTTAATCCGCACTGATAACCCCTAATGACAGTCTCTCCCAAATATCTTCCGTGTACAGACAGCGATCAGTTACAGATTTATTATATGTATTGACTATTATATGTATTTAACATATGTATTGACAACTAAATTTCTAATGGAATTCAAAATTGTCTTAAATCTCAAGATGTCGATCACGCACGAACCGTGGGAAACTCCCCTTATGTACAGAACCGATCACTAAAATTTACTTTACCCTTGGTCATAATTTGAAAACGACTACAGATTAATTATTCATTATTTCAGATTTCTAATACGTAAAGAAGTTTTATAATCAATGAAACATTAAACACAATGCGCGGATCAGAATATTTCCGTAGGTAGCGTCTGGCGTCAGCTAGTGTACATACTTATTACTTAATATAACAAATGTGAAAGTTTGGATATTTAGAAGAAGAAGTATAATCGTTTATTTCCTTTACTTTACTATACTTTATTTCCTTTACTTTATTGAATGCCGCTTAAAACTAACACAATTATAATTCGAGGTTGCAGAGGCGACGATTTTAAAAAGGGGTCGCACTCAGAAATTGTCGCGGCGTAACCCACAGCCTCTGAAGTAACAGTGCGCCCGTCAGTCGCGTGTAGATCTGTGAGCGGCGCTTAGATGTATGTGTTTCCTTCAACCGCTAACCCTTGAACGGATTAAGATGAAACTTGGCACACAGATAGACCACATCCAGGAAATGAATATAGGATAAATTGTATCCCGATTATAGGTCCCCCTGGGATCGTTTGGACATTCATATGTTAGTAACTAAATCAGTGGTGAAAAGTGATGGTATTTCGGAATTTCAGTTTACAAAATCATTATTCCGCGGGCGAAGCCGCGTTCAGAAACTAGTTTCAAATAAGTTTATAGTCGTTACTTCAGTGAGAATGCAGTGACGTCAGCAGTGTCTAGTCGTATTATGTGCCAGTTGTGCTGTGCGAAGTAGGACGGCTTAACGAGGTCTCAGAGTGCCCACAGCGCTTGTAAACAAAGTGAGATCTTACGGTTAGGTGCAGATGTAGTAATAAAAGGATTTTTTATTAAGGGCCCTGTAGCCTGTAAGGGTCTCGGGTTCTATCCCCAGCTGGGACAGATATGTGACAGATGAATGTTTGTTCTCGGGTCATAGGTGTGTTTCAAACGTAATGTGTTCGTGTGTTGTAAATGCTCCCGCCACACAGGGCGTCTAATCTTATGGATTTTTTTTAACTATGACGACATTTCAATATATGTAAAACCAAGGCTTTCCTTGTTACTTTTTTTTGGGGCACGCTATTTCACGAAGCAACCCATCTTGTACTCAAACTTCGTCCTATTTAAAAAAATCCTTCATCTAACATATTAGCCCAAGTTAAATCTCTTTTTCAAATTCTTTAATTTCCTCAGTTTTTATGGCAATCTATCGATATTTACGAAATTTCCTTTGGAGAAACTGCGTGGTACTACGTGCCCCCCACAAAAACGAACTGCTCTGTTTAACTGCCCTGTGCAAAACTAACATAAAACACCCGTAAGCAACAGTCGCTACCAGAAGGCATAGAAATATTTAATAGAAATTAAACAGAATCTCACTCCCCAGCATTTCACACGATAATAATCTAAAATTACGTACAGCGTCGGTGATACATTCGCTCAGTGCGTGCATTAGTTGCACGCGACTCATCTCGCTGTGCTCTGTAAGTAGGGCGACGTAACGAGCGCTTAGTAAATAAATAACGAGTTTTCTGTTACAAATATTACGCGTAAATACCTTAGTGTAGCGCTAGGTAATATTGGGGGGGGGCTCTTTGTTAAGTGTCGGTATGATGTTTTGGGTGCGATGGAATTAAATCATAGAAAATGTAGCGAACCGGATTCCTTGGAAGAAAAAGATGCAACTTCTTAGACAGCTTGTGTATTTCTTGAATTAATTGTGAATTACAATGCAAAGTATGTGCTTGTAAGAATGTGCATCTTAGTAGCATCTAGTGTTGAATCTGTCAAAACCAAGTCAAAAACATTATCCACACGTTGGAATTTGTGACGGCTTATAGAGGTTTGGCAGCGTGTGAACGCGGCATTACAATGTTGCTGACGCGAACCCATAGCATTTTCCCCTATCAGAAACCGTATAACTCGTTTATTAATTAAGCGTCATCGTGCTTCCAAGCACACCTAAAGCTGTTGGTCGGTCAGCTGAGACTGCGGTAACGAGAAATTCCAAGCAACTGACACTTGTGTACCATATCTGGCAATATTTACATGTAAAGAATATCTGTCTTATCTTATCTGTATCATATAAATGACAATATAGCTTTGACTAGAACCTCAGGTATTGGAGAATGGACTACCTTAAGGGGACCCTTTGTACCCATTATTATTCAATATCGTTACTATAAACACTTGTAAGTTAATTAGTACAGTACATATACTACAATATGCTGATGATATTACCGTGTATGCCAGTGAGGAAAGGCTATCATCAGATATAACTCATAACTCACATAATTGCCTAAATACTATCCAAGATGTGATATGGGAACTAGGCAAGCAATCTAAGCATCTCTAATAGCAACCATCGACCAAGTAAATTATGAAAAACGTCAAAACTATTGGCTTCGCCCTGTTCACAGGAGGCAATATCATTGTGTTCATTGTTATTGATAAGGAAATTAGACTTGATTAAGACTTGATAAGGTAAATTTTGTAAACCATTACGAGTGGTCACTCAGTGACAAAACTCCGTGTAATAGCAAAGATATAAAAAACATTGGCACTTGAGAAACAAGCAATCTCGCCCTGACAATAACCTAAACACACAATAAACAATACAATACAATAAACTAAGGATTACCGGTTGCATTAAAAGAAATGTGTTCATGACGATAAGAGTTTGAATCATAAAGAATACCTGCTACCGACAGTAAGAGATAGGTAAGTTACAAAAAAACAGCTGTAATTTTTTAATTTTTACCGGTCTTTAAAACACTGTACTTATACTCAAACACCGCCCAACGCCACTTAGTGACGAAAAGGAATAAATGGTATCTTTCAACACATGATCATGACGAAAAGGTATAATTTGTATCCTTCCGAGGCATTACCACTGATGGTCGAGGGTGTGGATAAGTGGCGAGGCAGCGAGGCAATGTCACGCCTCGCGCCGCGCCTACTAAGAATTATCCACACGACATATATGTGCAATATATGAAAGATAGAAAGAAATATTTATTTCACCCAAATTTTAGAATCTTAAGGAGTTTTAAAGACTATAATACCTACTACAAGTAAAAACTAAAACTAGATATACCATATAAATAAATGACGTGAGAAAAGTAAGAAACTACAAGCGCTGGTTTTCAGAGTGCCCTATAGGTCATATATATACTAGCTACATATATATGTGTGTACTAGGTATATACTAGCTGACCCAGCAGATGTTGTTCTGCAAGGTTTTTAACATGTAACCACGCCAGGTATAACCTTTCAGATCTTCAAATTTAAGCTCTAGTAAATACTCCACACATTAAAACTCTTTCCCTATGCAAGCATTTGAATCCCTCCAATAGTTTCGCTGATTCCTTAATGTTCCAAATCAGTTTTAAAACTTTTAATATTACTTTCCAATATTGACTTCTATTAATGGGGGCTGAGACGAATCCAAAAAACCAAACATCATTTAAATCGATCAAGCCATTCTTGTGTTTTAAAAAGTGTAACTAACACGATTTTCGACATTGTTTCATATATACAAATACATATTTACGTAATGAAACAACGCACTAATTAATTAGATAGTTACAATTTGTTATGTTTAATTAGTAATGTTATCAATAAATAAAATCAAAAAATATCTAATTATATACATATATATATATATATATATATTACATAATAAATCTGTAGCTGTTCGCTGTCTGTATATAGAAGGTATGAAGGAAATAACTTGCAAGGAATATAACTCAAAACAACCATTGCTACAATTTTTGTCTGTTTCTCAGTTTATCTGTGCCTTTAATCGCACTAGTCTCAGAAACGGCTGCTTCGATCTCAATCCGGTTTTCATTTATGTATTGGGCTAAGCTTGAATTGACACTATATTTATTAAAATCGATGCACTAATTTAAAAAAAAAAACAATTTAAAGAATTCCGTCTATACAAATTCCGCGCGAACGTAGTTGCGGGCTCAGTGAGTGTTATAAATAAACGTTATATCAGCCGAGCCCACTGAGTTATCGACAACACGACCCATCGGAACCACTTATGACACATTTCACGCCACACCGGCTAACACTGACCTCAATTCACTTCCTATGAGTAGTAAGTAGTATTACCGGGAGCTTACCGGGGCCCGTAAGCCTTTTTTCCCGTCAGTATTATAAAAAAAAATGCTTGTAAAATTATTGTTATTAAAATACACTAAAAGCAATCTGCGCGAGGGTTCCCGAGTTCGATTTCCGGCCGAGGTAAATTTTAACATGACAGTTTTTTGGGTTACATATTTATGACCTAAACTCACTCGTAATGAATAAATTCACTTTACATGAGAACTACTAAACTAGTCAATTTTGTCATGACAGGTTTTTTAGGATAGATATTTATTCGCATTATGAATAAATATCTACCTATGAATAAATAACGATCAAATAACTTAAGTATAAGCTATTTAAACAAAGTTATAGGATGACAGATAAACATTTGTTCACGGGTCATGGAAATTTAATTGCGTGTATGGCACTAGGATTCCTAGCAGGACTAACTAGTGTGTGAGCGTATACAAGTCTATATTATTATTATTATTAATGCCGATGGTATTATTATATACACTTTCGCACTAAGTCGAATTAAGTGTTCATAGCCCGGCGGTTTGTTTCGATCGTCTGTGATAGAGAATGTTAAGCAATAGCGGGCGAGGTCGGTAGGATGGGTGAGCGCTATTGGTTAAAAATAAGTTCTTGAGCGCTTCCGCGCTTCTGAGGGCATTTAAAGCCGTCGGTATCGTTTGTTATCGTTAGATATCAATCGTTAAGATAGGTCGGAGGGTTTCGGATGGTATAAAATCCTCCGATATTTGGTTTGGCCTCTAACCTCCCCAATCGGCATTGGAGCAGCGTGGTGGAGTGTAATCCATGCCTCTTCGGTACGAGAAGTGACCCTTGCTCAGTATTGGCGTACTGGCATTCTCACTTTTAGGACGCAAGCATCAAATACGTCACGATACATGGTAAATGTTACTGGAAGGAGGAATCTAGGGATAATAAAACAACAAATAAATATATTGTTAGACGCTCATACTCCCGCACTTTCCTGTTTCTTGTATTTATTTATTTATGTATTTGGTTCACCAACACAGATTACACCAGTCAAATACATAAAACATAATTTAAATAAAAAGCTCCGCAATTATAAGTGAACACGGCATTCATCATAATACAAGTCCTCGCTACAAATTACAATATACAATTGCAATATTTGATAATTACTATATAATACAAAATAATTTAATTTACAATATATGTTAGGAACACAAATATAAAGATAGGCATCTGAATATACCTTCCTTGTTCTAGATACGGCCGCTGGGTGACAAGACGAGTGGCGATCATCACAATAGCCTTGATCTGGCTGCTGGCCGTCCTCGTGAGCTTTCTACCAATCTCCCTCGGCCTCCATCGTCCGTTAGAAGAGTCTACCGCTACACAGAAACCGCCGAGATACCCGACGTGCGCGCTCGTGCTGACCCCTACGTATGCTGTCGTGTCAAGTTGTATATCCTTCATACTGCCGTGCATCGTCATGATCAGTATATATTGCAGGTATGTTAAGTGTTGGCCTTACCCCAATAAGTGCCTACTACTGAGCAAGGAGGAAGCCTAGAGCATACTCCACTATGCTGCTCCAGTGTGAATGTGTGGAGAGATAAGTGGTCAGTCCAGGAGGTTTTTTATGCCGCCGATCATTGTGAAACTTTGTACGCATACTTTTGGAGGTATTACAAGTAACATAGGATATTTTTTATTTAAAAACAATTTTTTTTAGCGCGAGTTAAACAGTAAAGAGAAAATAAATAAGACGCACAGACAGACAGACAGACACACAGCAGACACAGACAGACACACACAGAGAGAGAAAGACACACACAGACAAATACATAGACAGACACAGACAGACACACACGGACAAAAAATCTAAAAATGGTTGTTTAGGGTTCTATTCCTTACTACATAACCCATAATAAGTTTCTTCCATATATTATTATCTTCAATGTACAGACAGTACCGTATATTATTATCTTCAATGTTACAGATTTATTGTATGTATCATATGATGTTACGATGACTAAGACTCAATTATAATGTAAAAATATTTGTTTATACGAGTACATCCACTTAAACATTAGTTTGTTTTATTTTAATAAAAATGAAATTACAACTTGAAAGTACAATATTTTAATAACTTAATTTATGTGATACCACTGTTAGAAGCTTCTGCAGCTACAGTATAATTAGTAACAAGATATTATAGTGGAGAAAACAGGTCTTGAAAATTTAATTATTTTTGTTTAGTTAAATCTAAAATATAATTTTTAAATTAGTTGTTTTTGTTTTAGTTTAGTTAGGTTATGGCATCGCTCCTCGTATCGCCTGCAGGTGCACCGATCTTTTGTGGGGCTCGGTGTTCGCTTTTATAATAAAGTGTAAAAGTACATTCTATATTTACCCATGGAAATATTTAAGATACAAACTAAATCAGGGCGTATAGAGAAAGGGTATTATAGAGTTCCACCCAACTTGGTTCTTTTACTTATAATAAATTTTATACTCAATTGATGTAGTCTTTTGAAAAGATGTGCCGAGGAGTCTCTTTCGCAGTTTATTCTTCTTTTTATTATGACACCTTTCTGAAACGGTGGTAGATTCTAAATATTTTACGTTCATAGATGCATTGATAATACCTACATGAAAGAAACGATTTTATTTTGATTTGATTTTGATTATGTTTGTAAAATAATGTCAAAATTTTACCACCGCCTGACTCAACGAATACTACTAATGTATGTGTCAATTTATCACAAATCGTTACGAGAAACTGTGCAGTGGCTTTAATTTCATACAATATATCATACATAAAATAATATAACATCAAAAAATCAAAATCAAAATCGTTTAGTTCATATAGGTACTGATACACTTATGAACGTCAAATATAGATATAGAATCTACCACCGTTTCGGAAATGTGCCATAATGAAAAGGAGAAGAAACGCAAACGTAACTCCTCAGCACATGTTTTCAAAAGAATACAGAAGTAAAAATTTATTATTAAAGAACCAACTTAGGTGGAACCGGCTGCGGATGTTGATTATTTCCAAGCATTCTTATCATTAATATAATCATTAACACTGTAATCCTTTAAATATAAGCCGTACTTTTTATCATGTTATAATATTAGCATGTCGGTGAAAAATTGAAAATGTTTCAAATAAAATTATTCAAAGAAAATATATTATGTAGACTCCTTTGAAGCAACAGTGGCTTTATCTCAAAAATGAGACATAACTTTATGAGAATTCTAGCGTACTTTTAGTTCAAGGATGAGAGGGAACTTGTATGTAATGTATGAGTGACGTTATTTATAAAAAGTTATGTCACATTTTGCGCTCATTGATCAACAATTACGAAATAATTTAAATATTTTTAGCTATTCGACTAAAAGCTTGACTAGTAATTGGACTCTATAAATTAAAAAAATATTTCATTTTTTCAATATCGAGCAGACTTTTAAATATTATTCGGATACACAATATATTCAGAATATATTCTGTACGGCGATATTTCGACCCAAATTGTGTCCCAGACGTCTCCAAAATAGGAGAACCTGTGTGCGAATTCGGTACCCAATATTTTGCAAAGTTATGTGCGTATTATAAACAGGCTGACCCGGCAAACGTTGTTCTGTCCCATAAATGATTAACTTTCACCTGTACCACGGGAATAGAACAAAACGGTCCAGGATAAAACGTATCCTAAGTGTAACCCGGGATATAATTTTGCCTATATACCCAGAACTTAGTTGTTATATCTATATAACAAAAAAGTTACGTCAAAATACATCCAGTAGTTTTTGTGTGAAAGGCGAACAACAGACAGACATACAGACAAAAAATTCGAAAAAACATATTTTGGGTTATTTTACTTGCATGAAGATCCTCGAAGTAGTTAATTAGTTTATTTTTAAATTACAGAATCGAACCCCTTTACAGTTTTATTATCTTGATTATTAGATTGATCACTTGCTTTGGTGAAGAAAAGGATCCTAAAGGTCGTATTCCTGAGAGGTACATAAAGTTGTCAAAGGTATGAAGTCTACAAATTCGAACTTGGCCAGCATGGTGAATTATGAGCTTATGTCCCTCACATTGTGATACGAGACCTGAAATCCAGCAGTGGGATGGTTATCCATATACATATCCATTTATTATTGTAGCATTTTCCAAGGGTCAACTGGCCGATAGTGCAATTTTGCAGCAATCGTTTCTTGGAGCAGTGCGACGGAGTTTCCGCTACACCTGCTCGATTATGAAAGATACCCGTACTCATTAATAGGCCATTAATGGGTTGAGTCTAACATTCATCTTATTCTTATCTTATCTTACTAATAATTATAAGCACTGATAGCCTAACGGTTTGAACGTTGGTCTCTCGAACGGGAGGTCCCGGGTTCAAACCCTGCTGCGCGCACCCCTAATTTTCAAAGTTATGTGCGTATCAGAAGTTGATTATCACTTGCTACGGTGAAGGAAAA
>DWKC01000915.1:0-11181 GCA_018249195.1 Racta chiria
CATGTAATATTTTGACTTTCATTAAGTGAGCTCGATGTTCCTATGATGAAATAAATATTTTGAATTGAATTGAATTTTATGTGTGTGTCAGTCGATGGAGGGCGAGCGGTCGGCGGCGCTATCGCGGCTGGCAGACGAGAACGGCGCTTTGCGGGCGCGGTTGCGCGGCGTGGCGCACTCGCCGCTGTCCGACAGCGAGAAGAGACAACTGCTGCTGGCGCCCGCGCCGCGCCGCATGCACTCCTCCGCACCCGCATCTATCGCCCTCGCACACAATGTTAGTAGCTGCTGCCCTGCTACCTTACTAACTAATTATGGTATTCAATATCTAGTACATGTATGTATATGTTTATATCTATATTTGACATATATGTAACGGGATTCCAGTAAACTGCTCTTATAATTACGATGATAATTGTAAGATAAGAGTTGTTTGGTAAAACCCTTTGGTATATATAAGCAAAAGTATAATAAAAATAAAATTAAACTTTAGTTGCCGGAGTCGGTATGCTTATTACAGTCAAATCTGCAAACAGTTGTCAAATTGCGCAATACCAGATATTTAGTAATAAATTATTGATTCTGTAGTCTAATTGACATTGAACCTGCCTGGGTAGCAAGGAGTCCCGAGTCCTAGTCCCCGCAGGACACATATGTGGCAGATAAATATTTCTTTTCGGTTCTTGAGTGTTACTTGTGGTAATGCAGGGTAAGCGCTTTTTAATTTTTTTGAATTATTAGTCATTTCATTTGATCGAGATTTTGATTGAAATTGATTATGTTTGTTTGTGTATCTCAGGGCGAGGGCGACAGCGGCGAGGCCAGCACGCCGGAGTGGGACAAGCACTCGTCCTCCTCCCTCAGTGAGGTGTCGGTGGCGTGCCTGCAGGACCGCATCCTGCAGATGGAAGAACACCACTATAGGTTAGTATAACTTAATAATCCTTGTATATAGATATTTAGGCCCAGTTGCAGACGTTGAGGTATTTGCATTAGCCCTGACCACGATCTATGCAACTGGGTTGAAATATCGACGTACGGAATACATATCATGAATACCTTTGGGTCCAAATACATATGATACTCAATAATTAGTTCTTAGCAAAGTATAGAACCAAAATGTTCTGCGTGGATGTAGGTATGTGGTAAAATTTCAGTTATAGACATATTTCTTGCCGAATTTTCAAAAACGCAAGACAAAAATTTATTATTTTTAATCAAATGCATTAATTCAAAAATTTTATTCGACGCTGATGAATTTACATCCCTTATTTCAACACCTTCAAACATTTTTCGCGATAAAATATTCTAAAATCTATCTAAAATCTAAAATATCTCTATCTCTGTACCAATTATCATCAAAATCGGTTTTATGGTGTAAGCGTCACAGACAGATAGCGTTACTTTCGCATAACTTTCTTATAACATGTATAACGATCATTAGTCATGTTAGGTACATCGTGCGGTGTATAATACAAGGTCGATTAGTGTCATGTAGACGCAGGATCCAGTAGGTTATGTAGCAGTAACTGCAGAGTGATATTGTTGTCGCAGCACGAGCGAGGAGCTGCAGGCGACGCTGGCGGAGCTGGCGGACTTGCAGACGCAGCTGGCCGACGCGCACGCGGACAACGAGCGGCTCGCGGACGAGAAGCAGGTGCTCCTTGAGTCGCTCTGCAGACAAACTGAGAAGCTCGAAGACAGCAGGACTAAGGTATTTCTTTCGGGAGCTTTGGATTTTCTATATGTTGTATGTATGTGGAAATGTGCAGACAGGTGACCTGATGGTAAGTGATCAGCACCACCCTCTTTAACGACGTCCGGTTGGGGCGTCACCAACGTTTTACCAAGAAGGAAGTGATAGTCCTACTTGTTGCAACATCTGCAGCAAAGAAGATGAAGAAGGAAGAGGAGTGGGACATTGTTGAAGCAACCGGAGTCAATAATGGCACAAAAGGATCCCAGACACACCAGGAGCATAAAGGGAACGGGCATGACTGATGAATGGGGAGAGCTCAGAAGAGATTATCTCCGGTTCCCGGAGGGGAGAGGTCACCCATTCTTTCCTCTACTGCTTTGGTTTTATTAATAACTAGCTGAGCCCGCGCCTAGGTTCGCGCGGAATTTGTATAGACGGAATTGTAAGAATTCCAAAAGAATTGTTATATCTTTTTTCATTTGTGCATCGATTTAAAAAAAATATACTCCGAAGTATCAATCCAAGCTGAGCCCAACACTTCAGTGAAAACCACATTCAAATCAGCTCAGCCGTCTCTGAGAAAAATCCTAATAATGATCGCTTTGGGTTCTATTCCTTACTACTAACTACCCCTATAAGTTTCTTCCACATATCTTCTATGTACAGATAGCGATCAGCTTCAGATTAATTATATGTATGACGTTTATCCTATTCATATAATTATATTATTTTGCCAATATGGTGCACGCTGTAGGGGGGTAATCGTACACCGAAATATCCAACCTTCCCTGTCTCAGGTTGACACACTCCAGGAACTTCTGCTCAGAGAAGGAGTGGAACCGGAGACTCTGGTCTCCAGTGATCCTGATCAACAATTGTTTGCTGTCCTCAAAGTAAGTCAATTATAATATTGGCCATCAATACTTAATACGTAATACAAAATCATCAAAAATAATTATTAAAATAAAGTAATCTAGTGATCTTAAATGCGCTTTATAGAAGACATACCACTCAGTTTTCTACTTTATATTGAAATCTATATTAGTACTAATTTGCTTGAACCCTAAGCAGTGATAGCCTCGTTGGTTGACTCGCACGTTGGTCTCTCAAATGGGAGGTCCTGGGTTCAAATCCCACTGCGGGCACCTCTAATTTTCAAAATTATGTGCGCTTCAAAAGTTGATTATCACTTGCTACGGCGAAGGAAAACATCGTGAGGAAACTTGCACTCCCAAGAGTTTTCATAAAGTCCTCAAAGGTATGTGAAGTTTACCAATCTGCACTTCCAATCCGCGCCAGCGTGGTGGACTATGGTCTGTACCCCTCACATTGTGAGTGAAGACCTGAGCCCAGTAGTGGGACAGATAAGGGTTGCAAAGAAGCTTAAACCCATTATTGGCCCACTACTGAGCACGGTTCTTTGCTCATACTGAAGATGCCTAGAGCATACTCCACCACGCTGCTCCAGTGCGGATTGGGTGAGGTGTTAGTGGCCAACATGAAGGCCTCTGTCATGGCTTGACGATTTATATCTAACAATAGCAACAGGGAACGACGGCTTTACAAGCCCTCCGAAGCACGGAAGCGTTCATGAATTTTTACCACAAGCGCCACCGGTCCTCCTTCCGACCGCGCCCGCTGTTGCTTAACTTCGTTGATCAATTAGGATCGACGCAAAACGCTATGAACGCTTCTACGCTCTTATTACTAATATTAACTACGACATGTTTATACCACCAAGAGGGAGCTATGCAGCATTTTTTTTTCCTTATGAAATTAATTGTTAAAAGTGTTTCTTGTTGTTTGGTGCTTAATTATGATAGTATAAGGGACCCGCGTGACCGAGCAAGCGGCAGTGCTCAATCTTCCCTCATTTTATATAAAGAAGTGATGAGAACAGTAATTTCCAGCTCTCCCAAGAGGAACGGCGGCACCTGCTGAGCAAGCAGGAGCAGCTGGAGGCCGCCCTCACCGAGACCAGGACCGCTCTGGACGAGAAAACCAAAGAAAACGAAACGCTAAATGAGAGGATTCGGTGAGGCGAAGTGTCTTTACCTTTTGTACGGACAATTCTTGTTTAATTGAAAGTGTGTGTGGGTGTGCTTCTACGTGTGCGTTTGCAATCAGTTTCTAGAAATAGGGAGCTACATAAATTGCTACTAAGAATTAAAATTGGAAGTTAGGTTTTTTGAGTTAAAGGAATCTATTAATCAAGGTTTCATATTAAAATAGAAAAAAAAAATGAAAAAAATATTTTTCAGTGCCACTTGGCTGTTTGAAACATAAATATTGTCGGCCACCTAACATAATTAGTTATTTATTTAGTTGATCGCCGCTGTTAGATTTAGTTATGTTTTTCACTTGGTGGCGGTGATACATAATAATCTACTGACGAATATCGGTTTGCGAGGTACTATGTCAACTGATTATATTATCTTTGAAGTTGATATTACGCAGACAATCATAATGATGGATGATGGATTTGATGAAAAAAATAACAATCGGTATGTAACATACCGACATAGTAATGATAGCAAAAGTTTTATTTGAGAATGTTTGACAAATTATAACAATTTACAATTATATTATGTTCAGAATGTGTTATGGAATATTTTCCCAGTCACTTTAATACTGTCTTTCTGCTTGTGTTGTTTTGTTTTATTAAACAAAAATAAAGTTTACTATGTACCTTGAACGTTTCTTGTCCTGCATTTTAGTGATAACATATCGAGATTTTTAAAATGTGTCGCTTATAAAATATGTTTCTTTTCGATAACTATTAAGTACATTTTAGGATTCCAAGGGGCAACGACCCCCCCTACCTTATGAACGCTCATGAACAGGGTTGTTGGAAACGCGTGTAGATTAAGGTGTTGCTGTAGTAATTTCTTTTTTCATAGTCTTAGTTCTTATACGAAATAACTCGCACATTATGCTTGTCAGAATTTTAGTATTATGCGGCATAAAAATTTTCCGTGCAATTATGGGCCTCGTCAGTGTTAGAAGCATTTACGTTGACAACATAATAATTGGTCTTACTTTAAGCAAAAACTTAGAAAATTATAGTGTAATGCGAAATTTGGTGCTGATGGATGGATATAGATGGATGTTTGTTACTCTTTCGCGCAAAAACTATATATACTATTCTATATCGTAACATAAAATATAGTCTGAAATAACAGATAGGTTTACTTTTTACCATCGCACTATGCGGGAGAATCCGTGGTCGGAGACTAGTAATAATAATCATCCAGGGCTAATGGATAGATTCGGATAGATAGTAAACCGTCGATAAAGTATCACGCGCTGGTTGTCAGTGCGGTGGAGGGCACGCTGGAGCGCGCGGAAGCAGAGCGCTCGCAGTGGGAGCAGGAGGCGGGCGCGGCGCGCGAGCTGGCTGCCGCGCGCCAGCACCAGCTAACCACGCTCGGCGACCTGCTCGACGCCGCCAAGGCCAAGGTAACTACACAAACTGCCACCGACACCAACGTCAGACACACGAAAGAACGGATATCTAGTTCTCTCACTTAAGCTAGAGTTGTTGTAGTCTGGCGGGTCGAAGACAAACAGAATTATAAGCTATTCGCTCCTAAAGTGGGTTTTTATTACCTCTTAAAGTGGATTTTTGGGGTGTTAATCCCATCTATTACACACGTATGCTTTTTAATCTATAATACTAGTTGCTGTAATATAACCCAATAAAGTTAAATTCGCAGGACAATGCAAATTTTATATGAGGCCACAAACCAAATATATATTTTTAATTTAACCTTATAAAGCCAATTTTTTTTTATATTTGTTCTATTTAGTGTTAATGTTGGCTGTCTGAATTTCTACATGCTTTATCCGTCAACTAGCGCGGTCGTTTTGTGCTTGATTATCAAAATGTTGAAATTAAGTAGGGAAACATCCTATGTCATTTGTTCCTGACAAGTTTGTTGAAAAGCGTCGTATGAAACGCGTGTGCATGGATCATTACATACTCTGTTTTCTGTTCGCTGGCTATACAGCCTCATATGTTATGACCATTTCAGTACAGTTGTCATCAATGTGCAATTATCATGTTTAGTTGGCGGGTGCGGCGGAGGGCGCGGCGGCTGCGGAGGCGGCGGCGGCAGCGGCGGCACGGCGCGAGGCGGACGCGGCTGCGACGCGCGCGCACGCGCTGGCCGAGCGGCTGGCGCACGCGCAACGTCAACTCGACCGCGCGCACTCCGACGCTCGGAAGCTGCACGATGACGCGCTGGTGAGTGGGAGCTATTCCGCTGAAATACTAAAAGATGGAGGTAGTTATGAGGTACGAAGGTGAAAATTTGGGGTTATAGGTACTTTTTATATAATATCTAAAAAACAAAAGATCCAATAAAACAATAAACACTAGCGATATGAAATTTACTTTACGACTATTTTCATAATCATAAAAAGCAAAAAATTTCACGAGCATCGTGACACGAGATTTTTATATATTAGATAAATGTGCCATAAAAGTAGTCTTCAATGCTAAAGTACATAAAAGTTAATGTTCTACGTGCATTTGCTCTTCAAGACGTCTACATTTTAAACGGGCAGGAACAGACAACAACGCAAATGATTCAGTAAGATCCGTGCGTTCGTGAATGATGTTGGAAATATGCAATGGTAACAAATGCACGAGGGAATAAAACAATATGATGTGGATATTGTTGTATCGCAGGTGTCTCGTAACACCGCCAAGTCGACGATATCGGAACTGGAGTTCCAGCTGGAGCAGGTGCGGCAGGAGAAAGCGGCGCAGGCGGCCGAGCTCGCCACCGCCGCCGAGAGCGTCGCCGAGCTGCAGATACAGGTCTCTATCACATTCACTTAGTAACTAACTGACAGACTACAACTGCCGCAAAAAGTTACAAATATCGATACAAAGTCTGCAATTGAGTAACGATTTAAGTAACCATTTACGACTCTGGCAGTAACCATTAACGGCAGTAAGAGTTGCTGGTCCCAACCATACTAACTATGTCGCTCATTAGATACGTTGTACGATGGAGTGCGGTGTCTTAAAGATATAATCAGAGTATGACGTTAAGAAACATGTTCTAAGAGAGGCTAAATCAATCACCATTTAAACACTTACTAAAACAACTAGAGTGGCCACATATTTGCGACAAACTTTTCAATATAAGTTCTTGTTCGATACAGGCATGTTAGTACTAATTAATGTAAATAATATACCTCTGATATACATGTATAGATGTATGTTAATGTCGTAATATTACAGTTAATATATAATTATAAACGTATTTTCGTATATTTTACTGCTATACGGGTATTCACGATGAGTATTTTGTATACCTATATGTCGTCCCAGTTGTATGGATGGTCAAGCGAACCGTGACCACGTCAATATACACACTCCATGTTGAGTGGGTATAAAATTATGTTGGTGTGTGTCAGTTGCAAGTGACGTCGGACGAGAAGCTTGCGCTGATGAGCCGCGCGGGCGAGGCGCTGGCGCGCGTCGCGGACCTCGAGCGGCAGCTGCAGGACGCGCGCGGCAAGAACACGCAGCTCGCCAGGGAGAGGGAGAAAGATGTATGTATATGAAGGACAACAAAACAAATAAAACACTAGCTATTGAAGTGGATGACTTTTAACGATTCGTACACTGATGTTTTCTTGTTGCAAATCAAATTCAGATTTGAAATAATAATATCATCTTGTGATCTGAACTGATAGTGAAGATTAAAATAGTTCTCATGATTACGTTATCGAATAAAATCCTTTCGTTATCGAATAATTTCCTTGTTTATAAAAAAAATTTGGAATTTAATTAATTACCCCAATTGCCATCATTTCATCATTTTGTATTTTAGAATAAATCCCAACGAAATAATTCAAAATTAACAACTAAAACATACATCTATTCCTATATTTAACATACATTTCTGTACACAGGAAGCAGAATGGAAGCAGTTCCAGAGCGACCTTCTCATGACGGTACGAGTGGCGAACGACTTCAAGACGGAAGCGCAACGCGAGCTGGAACGGCTTGTCTCCGAGAACAAGGTCGCCAGGGACCGCATCCGGCTGCTCGAGGACCAGATACACTCGCTCAAGGGTAAGGGAAAGCTACGTCGATCGATGATTACCGATCGCTAGATGTCGTTACTATCGCTCTCTCGCTAGTTGGCGCTATCGTCAATGTAGATCTTCTAAATAATGTCTAGGTCTAGATAAAAGTTTAAGTAAGCAAACTCCTTTGTTCATTTGATTTTAATAATAAAATTATTTCAGTTATTCATAATAAATAAATCTGCAAATGTTTTTGACGTTCTAATATATTCTAGAACACTTTATTTATATAATTTTAAATTAATCCACTTATTTATTATTGGCTTTGTTGGCCTTATTTGAAATTAAAAACAGAGGTGTAACTATTTTTCCGCATCTTACATGTAACGCCGTCTAGTAACCATGTAAAAGTAGTCGTCATTTTTGGGTACGCATGTAAACTTATAAAATTTTTGATCGATAGATTCATTGCTTGACTTTATTAGAAAAATATTTTGTTCAGTAGTTAGTTCTTGCTTGTATTCAAAATTCAGTAAAAATAATATATTGTACTACTGTAAAAGATACATTTTGAATTTCTATATATTTAATTTGATTTGAAACATCACGCAATATTTTTTTCTACTGAGTATATTCGACGGTTTGTATAATATATTATTCATTTCAGACATCAAACAATATATTGCATGTAAATTGCCAAAATGATGTAGTTAAAAACATTTTAATATATATATCAGAATTAACGTTGATCATAACTGGCATTATCACGCACTAATTCTATGTAACGAGCTTCAAAGTGTAGTAGCATAGAACTAACAGTCGACTAGATATGCCATCAGATGTATCGTGAACACTATTATTAATATAAAATATCTAATCATTATTTGATGTATCAAAACAGGTGTAGACAATACAGAAACGTTGGATAACGCCCAGGATTTTTGTACTAAAAATGGGAGGCAAGATGATTCGGATAGCACGGACCAACAGAGTGACAGTTCGCCCAAAGACATTTTCAGAAATATAAGAACCCGATATCTTTCCAGAGTTCACAGTGTAACAGATCCTAATACAAATGATAACAGTATAGTCGACCAAGCTTTTTTTATGGCGAATGGTAACATATCTAAGAAAGAAGGCAATGAGACTGTATCAGATCAATTTAAATTGGAAATACAAAACGTGACAACAGATGAAAGTTATGATAATGTCAGCGAAAAGTCTTCGTCAGACGCCATAGACGAAATGAATAATCGAGAATTAACTGAAGCCGTCGTACCCCTCTTTGAAACCAAAGAGATCAAGGTGCAAGATGCTAAAATTTTTTTTGAACAAAAGCTTCTTCGACAGGATGCAATAGAATGCGCCAGTTTTAACGATCTGATAGACAGTGACAGTAATAATAATTCTTGTAGTAGTAACGATAACGATAATAATAGATTAGTAACGAAATCAGAGTCTGCCATTATTTATAAACCAGTAGAAAGAAAGAGAGAAACAATTTTTAGCAGAAATCTTTCAGGATTATATCACGGTAAACCAAAATCATATAGTACTGAGAACCTAAACATGAACTGCGAATTCAAGAATGCTTTAAAAGAAGCTACTAGTATTGATTTTTTCGATAATAGTCATAACTACAGTGAGATATCCTTATGTACTGAAGGTTCTGATAGCGTCTTTATTTCACCCACTGAAAAGCGAGCTAGTATGTCCCTGGGAATTGAAAAAAATGATTTATTGATACCAGTAATAGGAACTAACTTAAAGGACACTGAAATTGCAGAGAATGATATACCAATTGTTAAGGCTGAAAATATGTTACCCTATCCCTATCCAAATAATAAGAAAAGTGACTGTATGGTGCTTGCATCCTCTAACTCACCTTCAATGGCCATTGATAATAAAATGGAAAATGATTTAAAAAAAGTTAATGAAGAACTTAAACTTAATTTTAAAGCAGCAATAGATAGAATAATGGGTAATGGAAAAGTAAAGCCGCTGACAACCGAGACAGCATTAGCAGATGATAAAAATTCAATTAAATTAATTGGGGAAGATAATAAAATTTTAACGCACAAGGATACAAACCAAGAAGACTTGGACAAAAATATAAGTATTCCAATAATAACTCGTCAGCCTGATACCGAAAATGAAGAAAAGGACACAGTACTTATGAAAAATACAATTCTAAAAAAAAATGAGTCAAGTTCAGAAGAAGTAAAAACTGAAATTAGGGAACAAAATGTCGAATCGACAAGTATCAGTATAGATAAAAATGACAATACGATTCCTTTTACAGAAGCTATCAGTCAAAGTAACCCAGACACATTAAAAATGCCGGAACATAAACCAGCTGACGATAACGTGAGTTATCATTTAAAAATAAACACTGTAAATGATATGTCTACATCAGAGATATTGAAACCAGTCACTACACAGAGTAATTTGCCTATTTTTAAGTTAACCACAGACGTTAACCGTCTGAAAACATTCTTAACTCCAATTAATATAGTGAACGCTAATATCGACGGGAGAAATTCTCCTATTATACTAAGTCCAGTGCTAATACAACCGATATTCTTTAAACCTAATAATATACTGATGGGAAGTATTGAAAATAAGCCAGAAAGTAAAAGGAGCACTGTGTATTATGATGATATTGATCAAGTTATTGCTACAGGTACTGTAAACACGAGTACTTCACTAGGACCTCAGAAAGCCGATGAGTGTAAAAAAAGAACTTTATACCAGAAAAATAACAAGGGTAAACAGTTACCATTTCTTTCTTGGAAGGCTTCAGGGTCAAATGACAATTTAACAGATCTATCACCATCACCTAATAGGACATCAATTGCAAAAAATTTGGGCTCATCTAAACCAAACGTAGGCAAGTTATCTAAATCGCCGGAATGGTTAATAGACAATAAATATTATCAACCTATGGAAAATGTTCCATTTAAGATCAATACGGTCCAGTCATTTCCAAAATCTGAGGCGGGTAAGGTTAGCGATGAAATTTCACGTTTTAGTAGCAATAATCCCTTTCGGTCTAGAATCGATGGAAAGAAAGAACCCGAGCAGGAGAATTATTATGAAGAAATTGGTCTGCCGATAGTGACTGTTCCAACTGCAAATAATAACATAGCAGATGATGATAAAATCCGCAACATATCTTCTGAAATTGAGGATTTCGCTACAGTGACAAGAGAAGAACTTCTAAAAGTACCGAGAAGACCAAAAAAGCCAAGAAGAAGCGACTCGAAATCGGATTCCTTTGAGAGTGAAAACCCACCAAGCGCAGTGAAGGAAATGGCAAACATGACCAAATCGGTGATATCTCTGTCTCGCTCACCGAGCGCTAAAGATCTAATGATGAGTAAACAAGCGAGTAATACAATAGGGGATATAGTTCAGAGTCTCGAAAAGAATAG
>DWKC01000916.1:0-11176 GCA_018249195.1 Racta chiria
CTCAGAGCTATGACATGGGATCCTTCAAGAAGCGGGTCCATCACTTCCTTCTTGGCCGGCAACGCGTTGGTGATGTCTGGTGTTGCTAATGTCAATGGGCGGCGGTGATCACTTACCATCACGTGACCCGTCTGCTCATTTGTAGGCTTAAGGTATAAAAAAAAATATATTTGTCGGTCCCAGTTCTCCATAAAAATCTGAAAGGTGTGTGAAGGCTACCAATCCGCTCTTGGCCATTGATGGACTTTGGCCTGAGGCCGCACATTGTGTGTGGGGACCCGAGCCCAGTATTGGGACAGTTATGGGTTGCAGTGATGAATCGACTTACATTTCTTGCAATATTTTGAATTTCATTAAGTGAGCTCGGAGTTATTATGATGGAATCATTCATTTGAATTTGAATTCGAATTATAATTGGCATTACATTAAGTGAGGCTGTAATATAGTTGTTAATTAATGTTGTTGTTATCATTACGTATATATTTATGGTGCGTGTGTATGTCACCGAACTCTTCCTAAACGACTGGACCGATTTTGACGAAATTTTTTGTGTGTATTCAAAAGGGTTTTTGTACGGTTAAGATTCAAAATTTGGAGTATCTAATGTGGTTCTCTAGAAGATCAGCCAAACTATATTAGATATTGAATGGCCCCCACAGCAATAGTTATTCTATATAATGGGCATTTAACACAGGTACCATTATTTTTCTAATATTTGCAGAACAACGTCTGCCGTGTCAGCTAGTCCTTTATAAATAAATAAATGAATATATTTTATTACAGACACGGCTCTACCAATTAAATATTAGTAGAGATTTATTCAAAAACGTGGACCAATATAAAACGGCTGATTTCCATGAAAACAAAAAGCGATATCAATGATTTTTATACAATTTTAATGTGATCATAAATCACAGGAATAAACTGTTATATCTGTTATGAACTGTTATATCTGATCCGTATACTGAGTATCGGTGTGATGTATGGAGGTTTGATTGGAGCACTTTTTATCTTTGGCTCATAAAAGAGTTAAATATTACGCACAAGTGCGGGAAATTTGCATGGGTTGTGGGGCTTGGTAACACCTTTTTTTGGGAAATTTGCATGGATTGTGAAGCTTCGTGCGACCCTTCTTGGGTTTAAATTGTATTAAGTATGTCTTTTATCTTTGTTTGCAACCCTTAACTGTCCCATTACTGGGCTCGGGTCTCCACTCACAATGTGAGGTGTACAGACCACGCTGGCCCCAGTAAGTGCGGATTGGTACATTTCACACCTTTGAGAACTTTATGAGAACTCTCGAGAGTGCAGGTTTCCTCACGATGTTTTCCTTCATGGTAGCAAGTGATAATCAATTTCTGATACGCACATAACTTTGAAAATTAAAGGTGAGCGCAGCAGGGTTTGAACCCGGGACCTCCCGTTCGAGTGAACAACGTTCAAACCATTAGGCTATCACTGCTTATGATATTAAGGTCATATAAATATTATTTTTGTTAATACCAATCAGTAATTTAAGCTGTAACATGTAATTTTTGGTCTTATTTTTGAAATTATCTTACAAAATTTGATCACAAATGAAATAAAAGAGCCTTGTTTCGGTTTGGAGTTCATCTAATGCGCCCCAGGTGACACATTAACATAACACGCTAGGCCTGCTGACCCCTTTTTATCCATCTGCGACTTGTCAATTTACTTTAAAAAGTATCAGAAACCCAGAAGAGAAGTAGTTTGTGTACATAACACACATTCTTGCCCTACAGGCCGGGTGCCCCCGTTCGCAACTTCACGGCAAAAGATACATTCCACTCTTTTCAGACCTTTGATTTTAAGGCTGTTATTGCCATGAACTCCCATAGTTTATTCTAACTCCATATTATCAGAAGAATATGCTTGGGAATATTCAAAACGGTTTTGCTATCAGATCTGAATTTATGTCATTTATTATACCTACGAGTACATTTTATTAGTACTTAAAAGTCTACATATTAGCTATATGTGGTAAATATAAACGATGTTAAGGATTTAAGATTCACAGAATTTGTATCATGATTTTTAAGTAACTTTGCCTATATCATATTGAAAAAAAAAACACTAAATCTTCAAATTATGCTTATGCCTATAGAAAAGAGAGAAAAAACCTGAAGTGCGATAAAAAGGGAGAAAATACATTTTGAATGCGATACAACCACACCTACGTATGAGGTATGAATTATTCAAAGAGCATTGAAGTTGGCGGAAATACGGGAATCTGTTCTCAAGTCTGATATATAAGCTTCCTATTCTTTGATAATAAAACACTATTGAGATTCTTCTGTGGCCACAGACAAAGTTGTTTTATGGAACGAAAAGCCTCTACGCTGTCCATTTTATTTTCAAAATTTAGAAGATTTACCTGAGTAAATTGGAAACTAATTTCTTCAATATCAATTTGATAAGACTTACTGATACTTCAGTCTATGGACACACGAAATTTTCTTTGACTTTATTGTGTACTGTAATAATATTATTGTAATTGTTAAATAACTATATAAATTGAATAAATTTTCTATGGAAGCATTTCAATATACTCGTACCTTCCTATGTGAATTTGAAAACCGAGTACACGATATTTAAGTTTTAAGGCTTGCATTTGATTTGGCAACACACAAACGAACTACGGAACCCTTTAATGTGAGTAAGCGGACACGTTTGCTATTATTATTATCGGTTCTATCTTGCATGTTCTAACTACATTAACCTAGTATTTTGTCATACTACAATCGTATGGAAGTGTCATTTCGTTATTGAATGTCAATATTTATGGTACGTACGAAGTTTTTTAGGGTTACGTGTCACAGAAGTACTCTGTTAATTTATTTCGAGGTATTTTAATTTAATTCTAAGTTTAACAAACATACCTAACTAAACAGATATAAACAATTACACAAAATCCAAGTCACTTTATAATTTCCTAACACCTGAATTCCACGAACACATGAGAATCCTTTAAAATTACAGTGGCTGTTATTTTGTTTTGACTTGTGCCTGTATGTAAAAATGCGGCAGATATGAGTGGTTATTACGGTAGTGAGATAGATTAGTCCAATCTCCATTACTGTTTTGCATGTTACGCGGCGGCTACCTAAAACTGTCAAATCGATGGATGATGCAGTGCCGTCACGTCTCGATTTATTGCAGTATGTTGTTATTTTAACAAAACACGTAACACACCGGTATTTTGAACAAAATTTCGCGGCATCAAAATTAGTTTTACAAATCTTAATAAATATATATATTTATCTATATTTATATATGTGTATTACGATGTTTGTCCGCGATGGACTCCTAAACTACTGAACCGATCATAATAAATTTTTGCACACTGTGCGATTTGATCCAATTTGACAGATAGGATAGTTTATATCATAATTTAAAGTTGCAATATTTATGACATAAAACTTCTTTACACTCGTTTGACTTGGGGAGTAAGCTGGTGAATGCGTGACGAGAGCGTTACGAGATGTGTGCTCAGGCGAGGCGAACGGAAGTTGAGGTGGAGATATAAGTAATGTATTTACATTACTTAAATACTTACATAAACGGGGGTGCACATCTATGGAATAGGTAGCTGTGCGGCACAAACTATATACAGTTAAAAAATATACGTCCACCCGTGCGAAGGCCTCTACTATATCATAATGACTGTCAGATAACGAGAAGAAAAATTTTAATGTAAATTTTATTACCTTGTTATGAAAACGAGACTATTGCTATTGGACATAGAATACCATGAAATTGATCGTGAAAATAAATTGATTCCATGACATAGTCAGGCAAACATAACGATAGCAACACGTAATATCCGATGTCTAATATAAGGTAGAACAGATTAATGCTTTGTCTGAAAGAGGTCGGAGAGTGCAGGGACTAAAAGGTTACTAAACATTACTTAAATGAAAACCCATTGATTGCCCACTGCTGAGCACGGGTCTGTCCTCATACTGAAGAGGAGTAGAGCATCCTCCACCACGCTGTTCCAGTATGGATGTGTAGAGTCTATCGCGGATTGGTGACTTTACTTAAAAGTCTTAAGTGTTTTATAAACATAAAAGTAGTCATTGCTGAATAAATATAGAAACACGAATTAAAAAAGTGGGTTGAAATGAATGTTTAAATTATACGAAATGTGTTATTGTGACCGGAAACATATAAAAGGATGCCGAAAATTAAATATGCTTCTATAAATATGACCTGCTTCGATATTATGTGCTTCAGGAATTACAAAACTTTCGCCTACCTTACAACATTATTTTATTCCAAAAGGTTATATATAATTTCGATTTTCGTTAAAGTAAAGAATAGTTTTTGTTGTTGATTAAGCATTTTACAGTTGTATTATTTAAATTATGTAATTTTTGTGTAATATTTTCTACTATTGACTTGACTTTTCTATCGAATTGGAACACTGTAGTGGTAGATGAAGTATCAAATACAAGAAACCTTTTTTTTAGAAAATGCATATTACATTTTAGGATTTTATACACACTTTACTGTTATAGATCTTAACTCTTGTCGTTATTTGTGAAGTCGAAAACGCTCGCCTAATCTTAATATTTAACTTAACTCTCATTCCCGACAGTGATGGGGTTCTTTATTACTTGAGCTGGACCTTATTTTATATCTAAAGATAGACTTTACTACTAACCTCCTTACTTAAATGTTAATTAAGCCGCTCCTTTGACATTACTGAACAAGTGTCAAGGGAATATTAAATACCACAATACTATTGTCACAGCTCATATCTGAAAGGTGCGGCAACCATTCTAATTCTAGGTCTATGTTCTATTTTCAAATGTTGCTTTTGTTCGCGGTGTCGACTCAATGTGTCATTCGTCATCACGCGAACAAAAGTCATGAATGTTATGGCGGGAAGGTATAGCTTCGCGTTTCTTTACCACCCTTGTATCTATGTCGGTTTTGAAAGGTCAAAACTTATGTATATATACCTATATAGGTATATCATTGTAAGAATACATAATATGTAAGATATCTTTAGAGGATCAACATGAATATATAGATACATAATATTTATAATCTGTTTGTTTGAATGCGCTAGTCTCAGGAACTACTGGTCAAATTGAAAATATATGTTTGTGTCGGATAGTCCGTTTACCGAGGAAGGCTGTATAACATTACTCCATTACTCTACGGCTAATAGGACCTGAGCATTGATAAGAAATGTACATTTTTATGTACGATTTTTATCGGAGTCTTGTTTTGAGAGTCTCCAGTGCGTGCGCTACGTAAATATAATACTCTGACCGACACAGAAATTTAAATTGAGACATCTTGCTCGGCAATCGTAGTTGCGACCACTCGACCAACAAGGCAGTCACCCTAGTAATGGTTTAAAAATAGTTTAGTAAGTTTTTCCTTAAATTAACGCGGGTGATACCGCGAACCACAGCTAGTATAAATAAATAAAATATCTTCGGACAACTCACACACGGTCATCTGATCCCAAACTATGCGTCAGCTTTTTATTTTTATTATTTATTATTATTGTTTATTTATATTATTGAAATATGGCATGAAAATATATATAGGATATGGTCATTGTCAGAGATAAAACAATATAAATTCGTATGAGCTTTCATATGAAAAAAAGAAACATTTGGTCTAACATTTTTGATATTTCGATTTATGTGGATAAGAAATAGGGGATGAAAACTGTCTCACGCAAATGGAGCTTCGGGCAAAAGATAGTTAAAGAATGTAGAGAAAATACCCGTAACTTAATGTTATATGACTTATTGCAGTTACATTTAAACACCATTCAATGAAAATTCCGACATCTTCTTAATAAATAAGAACGTAAGATTAAGGTACTTTACTTGAAAATTTATTGCAGTCACTCTAAATTACTGGAAAACGATAACTTTCCCGAATAATACATAATTCATTAGGTTATTCACGGGAGAATTTGGACTTACTCGAATTCACTTTCCTTAATGGGCGTCATTCTAACTGGCTTTGAGTCGTCTATAAGTATTATTCCGCGATAGGCGACTGTGACTGGCGACACGACAACACTTCTCCAAGGTGAAGTAGGGTCGCGCGATCGTAGTAGGTCCCCGTCCCGGCGTCTACATCGGAAGCTATCTATGAAATACAGAATAGAATATTTACGACGCAGTCGATCTCGGCTGCCTGTATGTACGGAATGTGACGTATTCACCGAGACGGAACATATTATATACTCGTATTGTTTTAATATAAAATATAAATATGTAATATTAGATATGTTTTAATATAAAAAATATCAATGCGAAATTTTGTAACGATTGATGGATGGAAGAATGGATTATTGGATGGGTTGGATTGTTCATCTTTCACGTAAAAACTACTGAACGGATCTGAACGAAATTTGGCACGGACCTCGATTATCTGGAATAAAATAACACATAAGTTATCAAGATAGCACACGGGCGATATTAGTTTTAAAAATAATAGCAATAAACTGGAAGAAAAACTGGATAAAAAATGGATAACTTTAAAATCATACATATAATAAATCTATAGCTGATCGCTGTCTGAACATAGAATATATGTGAAAGAAACCTATAAGGGGTGTTTGTAGTAGGAATAGAAGCCAAAACAACCATTTTTAGAATTTTGGTCTGTTTCTCTGATAGTCTGTCTGTGTTGCGAATAACATAATCTCAGAGACGACCGATCCGATTTGAATGCGGTTTTCACTGATGTATTGCACTAAGCTTGAATAGACACTTAGGGTTTTTATTAAAATCGATGCACAAATAAAAAAGATATGATAATTTAAAGAATTCCGTCTATTCCGCATATACCGCGAACGGAGTCGCGGGCTCAGCTGGTAAATAATCATGTTTCAAAATGTTGGTTATAAAATATTTTTTAGTACTTCTAGACATCGTACAGACAAACTCTATAATATTAGTGAAGATGAAAATTGTCGTATTTCGACATATCGGAAACATTAATTTACGGAAAGCAATCTCTAAAACCCTCGAACTAGCAATTTTTCAATGTGTTTTCTTGTAACTACTGCTTATTTGCAGATGTGCTCGAAGAAATATCCACGTATAGGATACACAGAACAGGTACGGGGAAGTAAACATTTTTCAATTTTCCAAAGTGTACTTTTTGTGTGTGCACACGCTGACGGGAAAAATCTCTACAACACCGACAAAATACAGATATAATATATCGCTGGAGCACTTTTTGCAAAATGCGTTGTTTGCGAAACGTGGTTCTCGTCCCATTTTCATGAGTCAGGTAGATTTACTAGCAACTTTTCTGTTTAATCTTAATATAAATTCCGTTGTTTTCTTCTTCAGTAGGAGGATTTAAGGTCAACCATCCTTCTAATATTATAAATGCGAATGTAAGTTTGTTTGGTACGCTTTCACGCGAAAAGTACTTAACCGATCATTATGAAACTTTGTACACATACTTTTGGAAGTATTAAAAGTAACATGGGTTATCTTTTTTTCTTTTTTTTACTGCTAAGTTAAAAAAAAATAGAAAGATAAAAACATATAAGAATTATATTACATTCAAACGCGAGCACGGCTAGTACTAGATAAATTTACAAGAAGTGATAACTGAAACGTTGAGCACGTCTGCTTTTCAAAATTGTGTTCTTATGTTAAAACTTTGTAAAAACAAAGTATGTTTGTTATTGTTACTTCAGGTAATAGGTACCGCACTCAGATGATGGGCGCCTCCCCAGGGCCATGAGACTCATTAACACCATTGTGTCTCATAACCCTGATCTGGACCTTTACTGCTGCACATTTATCAATTTAAAACTGTAGCAGGTTGCGTCCTGGAGTTGTCAACTTTGGCCGCAGTACTGCATATTGAGCATATTAATTATAATTTAATTAATTACAATATCTACTATACGAGTATTATATAAAATTATCAATTATTTACAATGTATATTAACCTCAAAGTTCACAATTGTCTTTAGTCAAAAACTGTTAGCAGTTTGTTGACTGTTATATAATTAAATATGCAAATGAAACTGGTTATGTTTGCTATAGAATATCTGATGAGGGTGGGAGCCAAGCAACTAGCCAGATAGAATAATACCAGTTATGATATTATTAAACTTAGTGATATCGTTTGATAATGTAATCCTTACCACCAAGCCGTTGACATCTGTCGCTTTTAACGACAATTTGGAGCCAGGTTGAGACTTAGGTAAACCTCAGTCAACCTTAGTTAACCAATTTGAGGTTAACCTCAGCTACTAAAGTAGTTCTAGAGCTTCAATACTATTAAAATCTACTTTCGTAGTTGAAATATGTGCTATTATATTATAGCGTATATCTTCGGTACATTTAAATGGAAGATATTAGAATAATTTTGGTTCTTAGCATACACAACATGAAGATATAATAAACAGAAGTTTAGTAGGGATGGAGCTAACTTTGTATGAACGTGAATTCTAACTTCTTATTTTTTTACTGACTTAAAAAATGTATGATGTTCTTAATTCGTTTGTATTCCTTTTTTAAATTTGTTACCTAACTACCTATATTTACCTATATTTGTTACCTACTAAATTATCATTGATGAGCTCTAAATTTAACGACCCCGTAGCGTAAAATTTAAAATCTCAATTATTTTATTCTCGAATCTATATTAACATCACAGTAAAATTAATACGTTCACTTTGATTAAGATTTTTAAAACTCTGTTCTGGTGCGAAACGAGGTTCTTTTGACCCGAAAGTAAACTTCCTTACCTTATTTGGCCCCGCGAGACTGACTAGATCTGTTTTATTTTCTTACATAAGTTAATAAAAAATATTTGTCTAGATTGTTAGGTGAACAACTGAAGTATACATTAGTTAGTGACACTGCCTGTGTGGGATTAGCTATTCGGCCGAGGTAGACATTTATGTATCAGATAAATGTTTGTTCTCTGGGTAATGAGTGGTATTTGTGTTGTCTAAACGATAGAAAGAATGCTAGTGCCAGGTTGAATGCAATTTTTTAATTATTTATTAACGCCATGTTGGCTCAGCGTGTAACAATAACCCACAGTTTAATATTTGATTTGTGTATAGCGGTACCGAGGTTCACAGTTTTTAATCTAGTAAACAAACAATTTCCTGATGGATTCATTTTAATATAACATTTTTGGCCGAGATATTTTTATAGTTTCATACAAACCTGTAAATAGACATAAGTACTCGTAGATTCAATGTTTAAATACTCTTATCAACACACTAGGATTTCCTTAATTTATTTAAAGTTTATTGACTACCATATAAATTCATAATGCTCAATGCATAATGCATTATCTAACAGTTAACCATTAGGCCAAACAGTTATGCATGAAAAGCGGTATTTAGATTTTACTTTGTTAACTGCGGACATGTGCCGCACACAACCGACCGAGGTACCACTCATTTCCAAGTGCTGGACCTTTTCGGAGGAGACTATTATTATTACTACCTGTCTAATGTTGTTTTTTGTATATATTATAGTAGCTGTAGTGTATCAATTAGGCCATACTTCCTACAGTTCCTACGAATTTTCTTTCTTTCTTTTTCTTTGTTTCTTTCTTTCTTTCTAGATATCGTGACCGATGGATGTGAACTCCTCTAAATGACTGGTTACAAGTAACAAAAGATAAATAATAAATATCTTAGGACAACTCACACACTGCCATCTGATCCCTAACTAAGCGTTAGTTTGTAGTATTAGGCAACTGATAAACATACATACGTGTTTACATACATACATTACATACATATTTTTAAATACAAACTTAAATAGATATAATTACACACAGAACAAACATACCTGTTCATCACAGCAATGTTTGTTTTGGGAGGGAATCGAACCACTAAGCCGGAGCTTAGCAGTCAGGTTAACTAACCACTAGACCAACAGGCCAGTACAAAAAATATCTTTTTGAACTGTCTTTTTTATATCAATAATTAAATTAAGAATAATATAAAATTATTTCGTATTTAGTCTTTAACTGGCATGGACAAATAACCATCACAAATAGCAACCATAGCCCAAGAACAAATGTTCATCTGCCGTTAAATTGAATGCCGCGGTCGGAAATCGACCCCGAGACCTTTGTTTTGCAAGGAGGGCCACTACCAAGTAAGTGAAGGAGCCGTTTTCATTTCTAAAGACTAGCTTTATTATTTCTACAAAAATAACACAAGAAATGATCCACAAAAAGTATCACACGCACACTAAATCATAATCATCGTCATATTTCGTGCCCACAGATGAATAAGAATGTCCTCGCAGAATATATGATAAGAAATGTTCCAGACTGGATATTAATAGGTAAATAAACCATACTAAGGGCACACTCTCGGAAAACTAGCTGTCTCAGTCGCACTCGTAGAAATGTATATTGTTACATGAGTATCATGTAAGATTTCTGCTATATATATCTTTAAATAGTCATCCATCGACCTGCTGACCGTACCCCTCGGTCCAACAAACTGACTAACGCTGTAATCTTTTGAACCTTTTGTCTTCTCTTTTCAAATTTTGTAAGTTAAGAATTAAAAAAGACAATCTAATTACTTACTGCGGTTTTATGCCGCATAGGACACAATTCATCATCTGAGGCAGCACTAAAGTTGCCCAAAAACTGATTACGTCTAGATAAAATTTATATCCAAATTACTCAACGTTTTTGCGGGAAATGCGTATTTTGACATAAATTGGGTTAATTACGAGAGGGCCAAAGTGATAAATATCATCCTTTACAATTTTCTTCGTGCGAAAGGAGTAAGGCAGTTTGTATCAAACACGAACTATATGTCGCGATGTTCCATCGATAAAATATTAGTAAATATAAAGAATAATCCCGCAGTTTCTTGATTGTGGTAGAATTCATGCTACCAAACTTATCTCCTTAAACTCAACATCAAAGTTTGCAAATCAAAATAAAATCTTTGTTCCCAATTTAAATTTAAATTTAAATCATCGATATAAGTGTCGCTGATAAAGTATACTTTAACATTAGTAGAAACGAAGAAAGGGACTTCTATTAAGGATAAATCGCTGTAGGTGTGGTCGCCAATTTGTAATTATTAATGTATAGTTATTGATGTTATTATTTATTATAAAGTTATTTTAGTTAAGCCACTATTACTCATCCATTC
>DWKC01000917.1:0-11171 GCA_018249195.1 Racta chiria
GTGAGAGGAATATAAAATTTTACAAGTGCAGTTTGTTAATTAAAAGTTTGGTCTATATTGTTACAATACTCACAACAGCTGATCACAGTGACAAACAGCTGTCTGTCATCGGTATCGGTGCGTGTTGTGGCTTTGGTTTCTTATCACACTTCTTCACAAATAGCTTATATTTTGAGAATATATTTCATTACATGTTATACTTTAATTAATTTAGACTTAAACAATTGAAATAAAAAGTGTCAAAAGCAATAATTTATAAAAATAGACGTAATATACGACCATGGCAAACAAGTGTACTGCTTGTTGAAAATTTTCTTCCAGCGACTGTGTCAAATGTGTCAAATGTGTGGCGTGTAAAGCTACTTACCACCGTTCTTGTACTAGCATTTCCACTGATATACGCATATGTTAGTGGACGTGCAAGGCATGCAAGTCTAATGACGAATTTATAGCCGCACTAGATTAGATGCTATAACGAATATTATTAATACTTCCTTTCGTAAAAACACTGTCCCTGATCAGTGGCAGCAAGCATTGGTCAAGCCATTATCAAATAGACGTCATAGATAACCTGTTGACCGCACAAGCCAATAGAGAAGTAAGTGTGCTTGTACTATTAGATTTTTCACGTGCATTTAACAGTTTAAATTTAGCTTTTAGCAAAACTTTTTTGCTATGGATTAAGTATTAATGCAATTAACTGGTTCAATGGCTATTTCAGTAAGCGTTCCCGAAAAAAATGTTTTACAGAATAATACTAGTACCGAAATTATTTATTCCGTAGATAAAGCGATAACGAGAGGAGTTCCATAAGGATCAGTACTAGGGCCTTTACTTTTTGTGGTGTATTGCGCGGATATTTTGACACGAATTAAGCAATGCAAACATCACAGATCTGCAGGTTTACTTAATCCTTTAAGCCCTCTGAGACTCTAATGGCAATCAGCAAACTTAATGCTGATTTACAACGAATACTAGATTGGACAAACTCAAACACATTAATATCAAACCCTCAAAAGACCAAATATCGTATTATAGGAAGCAAAAAAGTATACTAAAGATATCAAAGAACAATTTTACCATAAGCATAGCAGGGCAAAATATAGAAACAGTAACAGAAGCTTGCAATCTAGGTGTGCTAATCGATGAGGTATTACGTTTACAATATTGCCCGCAATTGCTTTTTATCGTCTCATTGCTTTTTATCTCTCAATAAAATAAAAAAACTACATAGACACCGCGCTACACATAAAACTCTGCGAGGCATTAGTGTTATCGAAATTTAATTATGCTATTGAGATATGCTGATTAATGATGCTCTTGTTCCCAGACTCCTGGTAAAATCGCCGAATTTAATCAAGCGAGTACAAAATATATCCACCCCCAGCGCACGTAACACCTTTTTTGAGTTCTGCAAAAATACTGAAAATAAATCATCCCCTGCAATTACATTTTGCGACACTGTTGTTTGGCGTAATTAAACACAAAGGTCCCCAATACCTATAAAGTAAATTGCAGTGGAAGCGAGATCTGAATCCTACCCATATTAGACGATCTTTTTCATATAAATTATTATTCCAGTCGTATTTTACGGCTGCATTCCGGGGCAGTTTTAAGTACACTGCTACCAAATGATGTAATAATCTGCCTCCACCTCACCGTGCCCTGCGCACAATTAGTACGTTTAAGTTACATTATAAGGAATATCTAATAAAAAAACAATTACACAATGACGCTTAAAATAAAAAATAAAAAACTATTTACCATTACTATCTCGATATTGACATTCAGAGATTATACTGGCCGTTGAACACTATGATAAATATGATAATCACTGGCGGACGTACGAATCAAAACCCAATACATATTAAATAGTCATTACGCACTATATATTAACGTTATAATTATTTTTTGTTTATCTGTTATTCCTTTTATAGTATTCATGTACTATGTATTATGTATAAATATTACACTACATTAAATAGATAGATTACATGAAATTATTTATAATTTGGTTTTCAATGTTGTCTACAGGTGCAGCCTACGCGGTAGCGATGTCGATCGAGAGCCAACGATGTCTCTACATCGTGGTGCTTCTCATCCATACCGTGATCGGGGCTGGAGAAGGTATAGCATAACTTTTTTTAATAACGATAATTTAACGGCTAACAACGAACCAGACATAACTTCATCTCCATTACTTCATTTCCACTCTGGAGGCTCCACCAGTCCACTTTGGAGCAACGTGGTGAAGTCAGCTGTACGTATCTGCCAATAATAGGAAGTGCGATTAGGTGAATAAATAAAGGCACTGTCAAATAAGCAGAAATAACGTAGCGGTTTGAACGTCGCTCTCCCGAACAGAAAAGATCAGTGAAAAAAATTGGAGCGAAATGGGTTACAATGATGGTGAATACCACGGAATACAGATCTCTGTGATCCATGGTGAATATGAAATCAATATAGCTATCGGTTGTATTATAAAAATTTCAAGTTCTTTTTTGCTTTCAGATGCGTCGTATAAGAGCACCTGGTCTACGCACGCAACGTCACAAGCATCTCAAGGTAAGTCTACTTGCGTTCTACTGTTTAACAGTTTTGTTGTTCACGGATCATACATATTTTTAAATCAGAAATGTAACAGTTCGATAATTTGTGTCGACTGGTTTCGAACGAAGAGGTGTATATAATAATGTAAAATGTCATGTGGGAGAAGGCACAACCCGAAACACAGTTTCAAACTGATTCGGAGATCAGAAGCTTAATTTAATAAGTATAAAAACTGTTTATTACTAGTAACTGCCATTACTTCACTTCGATATAGCTAAATGTCGTAGATGGGATTCTTTAAATTGGCGTATCATTCTTATTTATAAACCAATAATAATAAAACAATCGGGTCAACTGTTTATGAGATTGGGGCGCACAAACGCACAGACAAACAAGCAAAATTCTAAAAATAATTGTTTTGAGTTCTGTTCTTTCCCAAAACCTCCCTTAAGGGTTCCCCACAAATATCTTCCATACAGACAACGATCAGTTACAGATTTATTACTTGTATCGATATAGATTATTATTTATGATTATTTTGGCCTAAAAAGATATGAAGCGTAACAGAAATAGAAACCCAATTTACGTAACGCAAAATTTACGATAGCGTTACGCATTTCGCTGCTGGAAATCAAAACAAAGGGCCCCTAAAATGCCGCACGCGCGTCAATCGAGCCGAAACGACGCGCGGCCGCCACGCGCCGTCGCCGGCGCGACAATACAAACTTAATTCTTTGATTGACACTTACAATATTTCGGTAAGTGACGCAATATTGCGATGATTATCATTATATCGGGGGAGCATTATCGCTGTACGCTTCGCTGCCGCTTCTTATTGTCACCGATCCTCGTCCTTGACGTTTGGATTCAACATTAGTGATCGCTACGGTTTGTGAGTAATGTTGAACGGCGTAGCGTAGTAGTGACCTTATTTGTGCCGGGTTCAATTCCCTGTGTTTTTATATTGTTTTGAACGATATTACGATGTATATTGTTATGAATAAGACCGTGAGTTTTTTTATCAAATTAAATCAAAGGAAATTTCCTTTTCCTTCTCGGAAAAGGATGAAAAAGCAAAACTATAATATGTTAACTAATTTTATGATAAGGTTAAAAGTCATGTCATGAAATACAGCCAGCCAATTTATACGTATTGGTGTAGTTTCCATTAGGTCAGATACTAGCAGCAGTTGAGAGAGTACTTCCAAAAAATAGGATTTAGATGAAAATATCACACGTAGGTACAAACGTTCTTATATTTTATTATTAAATACAATATTGAACATAAAATATATCGTTTTTTTTAAATACACATATCGCTTTATTATCGCGACAAGCGCAGAAAATATCAGTAAAGATGAAATTTATATTGACACCATTTGTATGAAACAATATCATTGTTATTTTAACCTTTATCAATCCACTGCTGGACGGCTGGATGAATGCCAGAACAATCAGTCAATCTCGTATTATCACCATCACCCACTTTCTTCTTTTCTGCTGAGTTGGTATCCATTCGAGCGCAGGCACAATGGCCGTCGTTTCTGCGACTTATTTGACCAATCTCAATGATATTATATACTAATACAGGTAGATACGTCATAGACGCGCTTTACGTGAAGACACGAATTGATTTCAACTGGAACCAATGTCTTTGTTTGCGTCAAGAAGGCGACGGAGATAAAAATGCTTAACTTTGAATATATACCGTACACATTGCTTATATACTGTGCAGTGTATAAGCAGTGATAGCCTAATGGTTTGAACGTTGGTCTCTTGAACGGCAGGCCCCGGGGTTAAATCCTGCTGCGTGCACCTCTAATTTTCAAAACTATGTGCATATCAGAAGTTGATTATCACTTGCTACGGTAAAGGAAAACATCGTGAGGAAACCTGCACTTCCGAGAGTTTTCATAAAAGTCCTCGAAGGTGTGCGAGTCTACCAATCCGCATTTGGCCAGCGTAGTGGACTATGGCCTCTCAACCGAGACCCGAGCCCAGTAGTGGGACAGATAAGGGTTGCAGTGATTCTTTGACCTTTCCGAGGCAGGTCAGTTAAAGATGACATCAATGATGAGCAAAGCAAATTCAAAAACTAAACCCTTCATGCAGATAACGTTAGAAAATTGTTCATAATGCACTTTTTATAAATCAAAAACGTCTGGACCTATTTTAATAATATTAGATTATTCGGATTCCACTTAGCTCCGATTAACAGAAGACATATTAAAATATTTGGATACGATAAAAGCGGAAAACCTGATTGGGAACACTAAAGGATCAGCGAATCTATTGGAGAGATTGAAATGCTTATTGAATTAAAAGATTGAAAAGTTTTTTAATGTGACGAGTATTTACTAAAGAAGGCTTAAATTTGAAGATCAGATATAGGTACCTGTCGTAGTAACATGTAAAAAAAATAGCAGAGCAACGTCTGCCGTGTCAGCTACTCTATGAATATAATATAATTTAAGTTTAATTTTGTTTTATTTTATTTGTTACGTATACAGTAACAGTTGTTTACGTTCACAGGAGTAAATTTACACAAGAGTAATAAAACTAAGGAACACCAAAGGTACTGCTTATCTCTAACGAAATTTCTTCCAGCATACCTGTGACTAGATATTATTTACGTATTAGGTCTATAAGGTATGAAAGTAACAAATCTATAGTTAAAATATCATTGCTACTGAATATAAACCCATTAAGAGCGGCACTAAACCGTCATTATAAATGATGACAGTTACACTAAAACGACTTATGATTAATAGGTAAGTGATGACAAAATTGCCAAACAGCAGGAGCGGTGTGAGCCCGTGACGACGTAATGCCCGTGGACAATAGCTACAAATGACGACCCGCCCGAGGGAACTATTATGAGGTGCAATTTCATAACCTCTCGATAATTATCGTTACGGTAATTATTTCACGCATCGATTTTTTTAAATTCAGTATTATTTTTTAAAAGGCTAATAGATGTTTGCAAGATTTTTTGGTTCTTGTACCATTGTAACTTACCTTTGTTGTTTTTCAAGACAGCAATGTCCTTTTACTACGATTTTATTAGAAATTGATGGCGAAGCATACTTTGTCATTTACGATCACGATTCTTCCTCGGCTATCGATGTTTTTACATCCTTCTTACCTCATCCCATAAAATCAAACAATATACCTTCTTCTAAAAATCCAGTACTTACTGATATCCTAAGCATATAATATCTTATATCGTAACTTGGTAAAAACGTATCAGATAACCTAACACGATATAAAACGGAAACTTACCCATCGGACTGGTATTTTATGTGTAAACGAAAATTATATAAAACTAAGCATTTTATGCATGTAAAAAAGAGCAGTTTTGCTATAAAGGGGCGAAATTAAATTTAAGATTACTTGGGCTGTAAAATTGTATGCTACAATTAGTTAATTAAGCTACCCATTCGAATTTATTTTGTTTTATACATATTCTAATCTTTCGCCATTTCATATAGACACTGTAACTGGCAACAATCACGAAAATCAGTAATGATTCCCTACCAAAACATAAGTTTTAACAGCCCTACGCATGTCCATAAAAAAACGCTATTCACTTCTATCAGCAATAAATTCAGCGCTTAGATATAAAATCGCTCGCCATATTTTCACCGTCACGCCATAAATTATCGTTATCTAGTAATGTCATGATACGCCCCCACCGCCCCTACGAAATGAAGTCACAACTTTATTTAAACTAAACGATATTCATTAGTTCAGATTTACCAAATCAGAGCTACCCTTGCGAGTTTAATTATTATAAAGTTGTTGTTAATATTCTGCGGCAGTTATATAGTTACACTACTATCATATACGGTACTTATTCTCATTGTATACGATTAAACGAGGCGATTATCAAAATGTATATATAAGTAATGCAAACTTTGGTTTTTACGTATCCACGCTCAGGACCTTGGCACTGTCCTACTACCCTTTGAGGCACCACAGAAAACCAGCTTTGCGAGAAATCTTCAGTAGGAACTGCAGGACGACCTGAGTGGAAACCGATTTTACTGTTTAACACCGCAGCGCACGCCACTAGGCGAGGACAACTCTTACAAACGAAATTATTATTTTTTGGTTATATTGTCATTTAAGTTTTATGTCTGTACTGCGTTGTTCTGTAAAGTAAATTTCTTTCATTATAATTTCAGATACAGTAACAACATAGTATGTAATAATTTTTTTACAGACATTTACTGTAGTCCTCATGGCTCGATTGCTTGTGTCTATCGTAAGTGATCAGCCGAGACAAGCAACAACAGGTCACAAACGGGGTTAGTAAACGCTAGTGGCAAAAAGAACATGACCTCTTCCATGCCCTCAGTCCCGATTGTCATCGTTAGATAGCAATCGTTATACTATATTTGAGGCATTTTGGGTGGCAAAAAAATACCGCCTCTTGAGTTAGCCACTGACATCAATTCGAGTTCAATGAGGGAGAACTGGTATGTTCTTGGACACTTCTGTTAGATGGAGAAACCCGTGCTCTATAGTGGACCATTATAGAGTTGAACCTAACATATTAAAATACATGAAAATCAGTCCAGCCTTTCTAGAGTTATAGATGATTAAAATAACACGGTTTTTCGACTTTGTTCTATATATCAATAGATTTTTATTGTATTGTATATTATTATATTGTATAATAGTTTGTGCAAATGTTAGTGATTGAAGATTTATAATATTTAACATTTACTTTAAATTTTTAGCTTAAAATTTTAATCAGTCCTTTCATATAGAGTTCGGCTTCTGAACGATTTTTTTATGTATTGGATTTAGTGTATTCACATTATTTGTTTTTTATTAGGACCGAATAAATCTACGTTTTTCTCCTTCTTCATATTTATTACTAACTACGTTTTTGCCTCGTTTCAAGTAACTTAATTACATATCCGGTCAGAATGGCGAAATTTGAGGGAGGCCTATGTCCAACAGTGGACATGGAAAGGCTGATGGATGAATGGGTCATATCTCGCATCTGGATTCGCTTAGTCGCGAGTGACACGGATAACACAAATAACACATTACTAACATCCATACCCCGAGAACAAACATTCATCTGTCATACGTCTGGCTCAGCCGAACATTAAACTGAATTGAATTTGCTTCGCAGTCAGAGTCACTACCAATTACAAACTCGTTCAACTGGAATATTCGTTTTGTTAAATTGTAACAGATATGATATTTCAACTTTCCAATTTAAATTCGACAATAACACGACTGGCTAAACAATTTCCAGACAGAATATTTTCTAGAAACGCTAAAAAAATATGATTGTGACTTTTCATACAGACAAAGTCGAGGACATTCACTTGTTAAAGAAATAATCCAATATTTTAAAACGCGCTACGAACGAGCTGAAAGGAGACGAAGCGAGCGGCGGCTTCGAAAATTAACTGAAAGTGGCTTTTGCCTAACGTTTTTCGTGCTCTTCACTCCTATCGTTTGTTGGTTAGTGTGAGCGAGACGGTGTGCCGAGGAAAAACCGCTTCAGGCGTCGGGAGGGAAACCGTAAGCGCCCTATTGTTTTGTGTGCCGTAGAGCGAAAAGTGCCGTAGATATACGAGTATCTAGGTGTACGTTGGGCATTGTAATTTAAAATGAGAATCGGAATGTTTTCGTTCCGTAGGTACAGGGAGAAGAACTCATTATTATGCAGTCCGTTGTTTAATGAAGTCGTTGGAAAGGTCATTTGCTGTGTCACTTCGTAATTCAAACTTAGCTATGGTTGGTGAAACACCGCTTCTACTTGTAGTATTCACAATACTACTCATAATATATCTAATACTCTATAACAGGTATATATAGTGTGGCGATTTGAAAAATTTTTTTACCAATAGTCGTTGCCTAGTATCCGATATCAGGCTTATTATACTAAATGTGACTGATATTTGTTCTCGGATTAAATGAGTATTGTATGTAATGTGTATTAATTAATATTGTCCATGTCCTCCGCATCATTTATCCTAGTATACATGCGTGTATATAGCAGCATACCTAGTATATAGCAGCCTTTATTCATGTAATTATTTATTTATTTAATTTTTTACTGTATACAAACTCAAACGCAAATCATTTATCTCATCTAGGTATTTTCAATACACTTATGAACGTCGAATATTTTTCTACCACCGTTTCAGAAAGGTGGCATAATAAAGAGAAGAACAAAGGTCGAAAGGCACTCCTCAAAGCATACACTATACCTATTCATTCCCTCCCAGGCAGGAGCATCATCTAAATATGTGATATTAGGAACGGCCATTGCCTCCTGCTTTCACACAGCAACACTTCTCTCCGTGGTTCTTTTGTAATAAGATATTTGTTTGTGGTCGTGAATTAGATGAGCCGTGACGCCGTGACCCTCCCTGTCTTCCCCTGCCTTATTCTAACACCAGAAATAATCACTAAAATTATTATTATAAAACAATCTTACCTTTTCCTTCCTCATACTCACATTATTTTTCTTCCTCATCCAGTATCAGTATGTTGTTCTTCTTTGCAACCCTTATCTGTCCCACTACTCGGATCTCCATTCACAATATGTGTACGTGTACAGTCCACCACGCTGGTCAAGACTTGACACACCTTTGAGAACTTTTATGAGAACTGTCGGGAGTGCAGGTTTCCTCGCGATGTTTTCCTACACAATTTTATATAAAATTATAGGTTCGCGCAGCAGGATTTGAACCCGGGATCAATCTTGACTTGAGAGACCAACCTTCAAGCCATTAGGCTATCACGGCTATAGTATGTTGTATGTTGTTGGTACTTCCGAATTCCATCGGTGTCATTAATGACCCTGATTGTTTTAAAAAAATACTAATTTCCTTCTTTATTTACTTCTCCGCTTTCTTCTCTCTTATCTCAAGTCTTACCTTCTTGGCCAGCATCGCTTTAGGTATAAGTATACGTTGCTAAAGTTCATATGTGGCGATGATCACTTACCATCAGATGAACCATCTGCTGGTATGATTGCCTGCGAAACACATAACAAAGTAAAAAAAAACTTAGTAAAAGGTTAGTGAAAAGGTTTTATTGCCTATATAATCCACAACGTATAACTAGTAAAAAGCTCGTTTAGTTAAGGTCATTTTAAAATTACGTTTTTCTGTAATTTAAAAAATGATACAAATATTTTTTAGTTGTTAACAATTTGAAGTTATTCGTAAATGGATTTTTATAATTAGTATTTTTATTTGGATCTGATTTAAATAAATGAAACACTAAATTATACATTATTAAAAAATTGGCTTCATCCATTTCAGAGATTAGCTGTAAAAAATACACAGTCCAACCGACGAACTGGAAAACCGATGAACTAACAGAAACTCTAAAAATCGATCAGCTACGACTTTATTACATGTATAGATTGATACTCGGTAGTTCAGGGGCCCTAAAAGGGCCAGAGGGGTCTGCGGTTGAGCCAATATACGCCACCTCACAAAACAGTTTTGACACGTCAAGCCTTTGATCTCTAGTAATGAGATATTTACTGCGGTGAAGACCCTCCACGCCCGCGGACAATACAAACAGTTTAGGGACGACACAAACCAATAATTAGTCTTAGTTTGCATGCACATGTTGTCGTTGGGCTTATTAAATCGTGAGGATTTAGTATGGCTTAGTAAGGAAATTTCTGACGAAGCGTTCTTAGCGTCTTCACGTAATGAAGTTAGGCAATAGCGGGCGCGGCGCAGGAGGATGGGTGACCGCTAGAGGCTAAAATTCTTGAACGCTTCCGTGCTTTGGCGACGAAAAGCCGTCGGTCTGAGTTGTTATCATTAGATAAGTTAAGCTAAGACGGAAGCCTCTTGCTGCATAAAAAATTCCGACAGTTGGGCTGGCCTCTAATCTACCCACCAATTCGCACCGGAGCAGCGTGGTGAAGTATGCTCCAGGTAACAAACATTTATTTGTCATATACATATATATACCCAGTTGGGATACGGAAGCCAAAAGATTTTCCTGTTCTATTGATTTTATTCTCATTTCTCTACCAAGTTAAAAAAAAAATTACTTGAAGCCTTATATTTTTTGCTAGTGCCCAGCTATTACCCAAGTTACGCCCAAAGACAAAATCTTTTTACAAAGTCCAAGAACGACAACTTTATGTGCCAGCCTTAAAAAAAATGCAAGAAAACGATCTTGCAGCGACAATACATAAATAGCGATATGATAGTGCTTTTATAGACGACACAGATATCGTGTTACATGTGATTGATGTCGAGATAGTGGCAGACGGCAACAAACAAACTGACATCCGCACTAGGGCGCTTACACAAACAACCAACATTCTACTTGCTGACGAAAACTTAAATGAAGAAAATGGGTAGTTTTAACGTGTTGGGAAGGTCTTGAAACTCAATACCTTGATGTAACAGGCGATAGGAGCGCGCTGGCTTTTGGGCTTCGCGTAAAAATTATAATGTCTTCAATCTTGGCTTCAAGACCAGTTCTTCTTTCTTGGCCGACAACACATACGTGAAACCTTTGGTCTTAAAATCCCTCAAATTCAATCTTCTTCTTTCTCCCCATCATATAATTCAAAGTACAAATCATATCCCTTTCTTTTTCTGTCAACCATT
>DWKC01000918.1:0-11170 GCA_018249195.1 Racta chiria
AAGAACCAATGAGCAAAGAAGTTTCTTAGTGGTAATCAATATCATTATTCATTTACTTGTGTTAACTTGGCTAGTCCGGTTGCCATACTAAACGACACATATGTCAATTCCAGTTATTATAGTTATTGAAGTATACAAATTAAATTTAATTGAACGAAGAAACTGTAACAGTTATATTTTCTACATTACCATTCTACCACAACTACGAGAGAAAATCTTGAAACATTTCGAGCTACAGATTTGCATAAAAATATCGCAAAATGGCACCGACTCGGATAAGATTATAACCTTGCGACTGATCTACATAAAATCAAAAGATTAATATTAATATTAACCACCGCGCAGCTTTGTCGCTTCAATTACTTCTGCTCCTTTCAAATGCATTCTGCGCTAGCACTCAGTTATGGATGCAGTAAAAAAAGTTTTTAACTTCCTATGGCGTAATTAGGTCACTTATTAAATGTTAAAATCAACAAAAGTTATTTTTTTGACAATATAAAGAAGGAGAAATAAAATAAGAATGAAATGCAACCACATCGTACTTAACGAAAGGAAAACACGCCGTACTTAGATTTCCCGTGTCGCACGGCGTGGACATATGATATGGACAGTAGGTATTAATAATAGATAAAAATAACACTCTCAACTTATATTTATTTTATTAATTTATTCCTAACTGTCATGCTACTGCGTGCGTCTATTAATGTTGGTCGCCCTGCAGCGTGTGACTACCACATGCTCAAGATACAGTATAAGAAATATCTACCTTCATCTGTTATTTGATTATGACACAGATTATAAGTTAGATAATTTATGTATAAATACAACGCAAGTTGGTTGTAGGTAAGTCAGGGTTCAATTATATTGACTATAACTTTTTTATTTATGAATAACAAGCATTAATCAAGAGAATATGACGCGTGGAATAAGAAAAACATAGGTTTATACTTAATCTCGGGTCAACCGTGGGGTTGCCCGGTTCAAATAGGCCCATATACCCTCATGTGTCATTTGGTTCATTTCTGTAATGAAATATTACTTTATTCTATATAAGACAGATTATATATGTGTCATAGTGAAATAACCGATGAGTGTAGACAGATATTTGTAGTAACGGAGCACGATATTGTAAGTAGTTATAGCTTTCAATTTTTATTAATGAAGGTTCAGGAAACCAATAGGCATTTAAAGATTTATCCAGTACACACGATTCATGCAAAGACATCGTTTCTTAAAATATAATCTCTCTTAATATTTTCTAAAGCGGAATTATATTAGAGGCTGCTTCAATTGTTAAAATAGGTATAATTGTTTTACAGTACAACTGGCTGGTGTATGCCTAGGTGTAACTAAATGCTAGTAAAAGTTTGCCCCATCTGTGGCTGCTCTAATGGAGTTGTAAATGTCCTCTAATTTTATATCAATAGCGACCAAGTAAGGGCTTTGTTTTTATCTTGATCGGCTTAGTTTGGGCACTTTTTCTCTTGGTAAGTTGTGTTTTTTGTATACAATTGCCCTGTCCAATATCAATATCTATTAAATTATACTTTGGATTTAGCTAGTAGAGTGACCAACGGGTGTACATATCCACTGCTAAGGTGCGATTGATAATGACCGTTTTACTGAAAAAACAAACCTCGATTAGTTTCTTTTACGTTCGCTCCGTTTCGGAGAGTTGTGGTGATCGTGCAGCGAGCAGCGTGGCGGGCGGGTGGTCCACTAAATATTCTAATGAGCCGCTTTAAAGTTTGTGTTGAAACCAACAGCACTACGGCACCGAAACGTTAATTGAACCACGAGCCGTACACATCAAAATAATGAAATCCTTTCTAATTCACTAGAAATAATATCGCCTCTGTTTCAATTATACTTATACTATCTACATTTACCGCATCCATAAGTAATTGTTATGGCATTGCATTTTTTAGTGCTACGTTTTATTAAACGAACCTCTTTAAGTTAACGTCGCAGGTAGGTAACGTTATTCCAGTTCTTATACAAATTACTGCACCGTTCACGGTAGAGTTGGAGAATACAGAAAAAGATGTTGATGTCAATATTAAGGATTTACGCGCGGCGAGTTCGTACGGGGAATTCGGTGAGTGCGGCGATTATAGCGATTACGGCGAGTGCAGAGATTATAGCGATTACGGCGAGTGCGGCGATTATACTACATACTGCGTATACTGTATTTACTGCGCGCGTGCCTCCAGTAAATGCGTTTACTGTTATGATCTATAATTGTATTATATAATTCCTAGTACTACTTTACATTTTTATTTTAATCATCCAAATATGAGCCATATCTAATGTAATTAAGGTAACTAACGAAACAGACAAGTCATTTTCTTTGCAATCAGCGAATGTAGTTTTATTTTACAAGAAAAATTTAAATAAAATGTATTCTTTATTCCTAGACGTCCATTAATGTGATCACTCTGCTTTATAAAGGTGCAATATTACTTTTCAAGTTTAAGGTTATTGTTAAAAGTAATAGATGAGCCCAGCTGGTAGAAGTGACGAAACAAATAGATACATACTTTTTTACTAGTATTTTAGGACACTCATCAGGTCAGTGAATAAAAGTTGTGTGATAAGAACAAGGACAATTAACCCGTGACATTCTCCGACGACGCTCAAGTCTCCAATTCAGGATAAATTACTACAGAAATTATTCTCCTAAAACCTTATATTTTTTTATTCATTGTACTGATTCAATCTTTGTCTTCAACCCATTAATGGCTCACTACCGAGCACGGATGTTTCCCGATATTGAGGAGGCCTAGAGTAAACTAAACCTCGCTGCTTCCACGCGGGTCGGTGGAGGGGTCAGTGACCAAACCGAGTGTCGGAAGTTATTATGCAGCTCGAGGGCCTCTGTCATGGCTTAACGATTGCTACCTGACGATTACGACCATGTCCGACGACTTTTCAATTTCAAATAATTACTTACACCCTTTTCTTAAGATTTTTGTTTGCTCTAAGTTTGAACATAACGCTTTTAAATATCTCTCTCTAAACGAGTGGAAAATTAATGAATTTACAAATTGCAATATAAAAGAATCTAAATATTTTTTGACTTTAATAAATGAAGTTAGACACTTATCATTGTAACATCTCTTAGAACAATTTACGTCTACTACACTCAACTCATTAGGTACTACTTAACTAAAGAATATACTTAGATCATTTAATACACAAGACATAGAATAATTATATTCTAAAGTTCCCTTCATCGACATCATTTTAAGTAACATTTCTCAAAAGATAAATAAAACATGATTCTTAATTTCGACATTTTTTCATGAACACAAACAATGATCTCTATAGCATGAAGAGCCAAAGTTACAAAACGAATGTCACGACATCGGGATGTACAGATAGATTAGTCAAGGAAATTTGAACGGACTAATAAAGTTACTAATTGTTGTGGAGTACTGGCCGGCTTCATACCAGCGGTAAAATTTCGTTCGGGACTTTCAAGAAGCGGAGCATGGCGTCCTTCTTGGCCCGCAATGTATTGATAGTATTGCTAACGTCCGTAAGAGTTGACCCGGCTGCCTTCTACTGGCTCAACAGTTACTAAAGAAATTAAGACAATCAATATTATGTACCGTCGGGTTGTGCGACACAGCTTGTGTTGTTTACTTTAGAGGATAAAAGACACACGTGTCATTGTGTTTACACTTCCTGTGAGATTGAATAGACTCACAACACATATATACATTTGTATATATTTAATCTCGTGCACAAATAATGTCATTGTCACTAAAAAATAAAATGGTGTGTGTAATTCAAGCGCGATAAAAGTGAAACTTCAGAAAAGTAAAGAAAAGTAACATAAGTTAAAGATTAATGAGATGAATTTATACTAGGAGCAGGACAGTGTAGATTAGTAAGTAGTTTATTGATCATAAAATATTAAAGTAGGTACTATTTTACGCTTAATCATACATGCGGAGGAGAGGGAACGTAAGGAAATTAGCGAATTGTGTTTGTTGTAATATAATTTGGAGACAATGAGATCTGGACGCTACACAGTCAACTACCGCGGTGCCGGTCGTGCAGGCGCTCGTGGCGTCTTAGATGGGTTGTCTGCTCTTCATGAAAGTTGTATATGTATTAAAAGTAGTATGATCTCCTTGTTGTCATCATTTTACGTTATAACACTGTGGCGATGATAATGGCGTACAAAAGCTCACCGTCATGACACAGAGCGGCGTGACGTAGAGCAGGCCGAAGTTGACCATGTCGAATATCTCCGAGTTGTACTTCATCCGGTGCTGGATACAGATCGTCTCCATTCTGCCGTCGCCGAGGTCGTTGGTGATGGTCTCCACCCAAATGAACTTGGGCGCGCTGTAAGCGGCGCTCGTTATCCACACCCCCAATATCACCAACTGAAACAAATTTATCATCATCAATATTGATTGCGTCTGCGTCTGGGTACTAAATGAGTTCCGAACATATCGACTTAGTTGTTAACAGACTCTCATGGTCCCACGTCTTGCGATCCTCAGCGATCAACCTAGTTAAGCGACAGCGATCGCGGTCGGTAGGGGAATGGGTGACTGCTCGTGTCAAAAACTTCATGAGCGCATCTGTGCTTGGAAGGCAAGTAAAGCCGTGGGTCTTGGTCGTTATCGTCGGATAGCAGGCGTTAATCCAAGTTGGAGGCCTTCGGCACAAACAGGACATCAGACACATGGGTCGGCCTGTAACCCTTCCTCCAACCCGCACTGGAGCGGCGCGGTGGAGTGTTCTCTAGACCTCCTCAGTGGCTAGAGAGACCCGTGTTCAATCACTATTGAACACTATTGACCCACTGGTCACTAATGGGTTGAAGCAAACTATTCACAGAACTCCGACTGGTTAAGTGTTTGTAGACTGTATGATTAGTAAAGTCTATAAAAAGCGTAATTCACAACTTGCTCGTAAGTACACAACGATCGCAAAAATGAGTCTACGAGTACATCTTCTGCGATAAGTATGACGAAAGGTCAGCGCTGTCGTATCCTGTATCTATTGAAGAAGATATAAAATAAATATGAGAATACATTATCATTGCTTCATTGCAGCGATTAGCTGTCCCACTAGTGGGCTTGAGTCTCCACTTACAATGTGCGAGTACCCTGTATATCGTGGTACCATAGTCCACCACGCTGACCAAGTGCGGATTGGAAGACTTCACTCGCCTTCGAGAACATTATAGAGAACTCTCGGCGGCGCAGGTCTCCTCGATGTCACACAATGTTGGCTGCGGTGCCAGTGATCATTTTGAAAATTAGAGGTGTGGGCAGCACGAACTGAACCGGGACCTAACGTTCAAACTATTACACTATCACTGCTTTTAAAATACATACCTAATACGAAATGATGCGTTCTAAAGATATTTTAGGATGTTTGTGGTCACGACCAACATCAGAACATACATCGTACTTTTTATTAAATGAGAGTAACGCGATCTTTTACTTTTTAATGAAATATGAACTGAACCCCGCAGGATATAAACTAAGCCTTAACTCCAATGTCGGCCTCAATTGGGAGGGCGAAACGGTTTATTGAGATCGGATGACTTTTATTATACTCGTATACTTCGTCATCGTTTCAATTTCATATAATTCTAGAATAAATGAAGCCTAAGTTACTCCTTATTATCAACTATCTGACAGTGAAAGCCCCTTCAAAATCACTCTAGCCGTTCCAGAGATTAGCTAGAACAAACAGACAGACAAAAATGGCAAATTATGTTATTTTGACATATGTACAGTTTATACGTATGCAGTTAGTAACAAGCGGTTATTTTAATATTACAAACTGACACTCCAATTAAATTTATTTGTATAGACTTGGTAACCGACTTGCGAAACCTAATATTTTCCGCACCAGAAAAGTTTAGAACTATTTCCTATAACTTCGATAAATAACTCACGTATGCCCTGACCTAACCGGTCGTCTAGCAACCATTCAAATATAACATTACAGTGTGCTTTACCTAATACTACTACTGATCCAGAGATTGTAGCAAATTATCAATAATAATCGAACATTTATCCTAATTATTAGTGGAACGTGGAACGGGGTTTGGCGAGATCAAGTCACAGAATTATCTTAACGTCATCAATTACAATATAAAAGGTCAATATTATCTCGCAAGTTACTCGTGATCGATCAATTACGGATTAAAGAAACTATTAGTAACCTGTAGCTGTCGAATGTGTACGCCGGGCCGGCTCCTACATCGTCAGCCCGGCCACCTCCCGGCCACCTCAAACTTGAGGATGACATTTAAAAAGCTTACGTCCTGCCAATCACACCCGAGAGACTGGAATGAATGATGAAATGGAAATGGTTTTGTTACCAAGACCCAAATTAATCTAACTAAACGATTTGTCTAAAATGATTGTTTACATTCAGAAGAGCTGTGCAGAACGTCGCTAATTTAACACCAAAAATCCATGAAAACTCATTTTAAGGTTCCGTACAAAATTCGGATCCTTTATGGATTCACCATGTCATTGTGCTTCCGTCCGGCAGTCCGCACTCTAGCGCAGAGAACCCTAGTGCTAGAAAGATGTAATTTGGCAAGAATATAAAATTTTGCAAAGAAAGAAAGCAATAGAAAAGAAATCTTGAAAAATATATTTCAGGTTACATCTGGTAAAGTGTGGACGCAATATTTTTTCTCGTCCCCACCCATCTTCTACCCCATCGTGTGTCATGTGTCAACTAAACATGTGTAACATATTCAATTAATTGTGAAGGAGAACTATTTCGGATAGTGCGGCGACAGCTTAACGAGTTATTACGTTAACTACAGAACCTTACATTGCACGTGGCCTGACACGCACTTGGCCGGTTTTACTTAAATAAAACGGTGATTAATCGATCGTTTCACTTAAAATTGTACAATTCGTTGTTAACTTGAAGCCGATAGGAGCCGCTCCTTCTACAGTATAGGATAAGAATCATGGAGGTCGCGACCGAAGACAAAATGAAATGAGACACATTAAGAAATCTTTATTCCAAACAATATACAAAAGAAGTTTTAATTGACGACTTCAGCGAATGTATCAGCTTGGAAGTCATTAAGGGCGACAGAGTTCCCGTTACCTGTCGCTTTAATTAAAACGAACAGACATCGGATATGCACTCCGATTCAGTCGTTTGCAAATATTACGGATTGTTTTCAGCTGGATTATACGTTTGATATTTTAAGGTATTTTTGGATCAACGGCAGCTCATACTTCAATACCTTTTAACTACACTTTAGTGAAATCTATTTTGAAATCGTCGACCTTTTTATCAAGACAAAGAGAAAGGACTACCCTCCGGGGAGCGGGGGGAGGGAGAGGGGAGGATGCTCACGCATAGCAACACAGCCGGCCGTGCCTGGTTGTTTGGGACTCATATATATCCGCGGCGGTCAAGTTAGGTAGCCGCTGAGCATTTTTCCCGGCATGCTCAACGATGCGCAATATAGAGAAGAGAGTTTGTATATTGCTTCCTCTATCTTTGGCATTTTTCAAGTACCACGCAAAAATAGAGCAATCACAGCGCTGTGAATAATCGTGAAAAGTCGTTTCAGAGATTAGCGGTCACAGACGCATTAACTAACAAACACAAATTATATATATCGTCTGTACGAGCGAGCGCGTCCATTCCACACCGGTCACACTGCAACCTCATCATTTTAGTCAATTCATTATGTTCGCAGTTGCACCGAACAACAGCTCAGCGATTACGCATTTTCGCACCGTAAGACAAATGTCGCGCGGCTGCTTTTCTTAATACATTAATTTTAAGTTATTTATCAGTTACGTCACCAGCAGCCACTCAGGCGCCGCGTATTCATACCATTTACCAATTACCATTTACCGTGTGCCAATAACCATTTACAATTCTACTATTTTACCATTATACAAGTGTTAATAAGTAGTCAATATTAGTGATAGTAAATTAGTATAAATTAAACCATCCATCCAAACCAGTTAGTCTTATCAATCAACCTACCAATACCAATACCAAGACAACCAAGCCCTCTCCCACATCACTGTAGTAACAAATGACAGTCACTTGGTGGTCCATCACCAACAGCACTGCGCCGTACTCACTCTTATATTAATAAAACCTTAGTCTGGTGTTGTTGATGTCCACGGGGCATCTACGGGGTTTATATTTATGTCTGCCACGCCAGGAATCGAACCCGGGGCCCCTCACTTCGCCAGCAGGGTAAGTATTAACTAGGATACCGGTATCTATTACGCTCATAAATGATATCCTTGCTCGTATCTATCTATCAGTGTTTCTCCAAATCTTCCATGAACAAAAATCGATCAGCTGTCATTTTGTGTTGCTTGCTGTTAGTTACATTCTATACAATTTATTGAAGTTTAAAAACCTTATATAAAACAAGCTACGGTATAAAGTACACTTCATTCTTCAAACTCCGCGTGGAGCACCGCTCGCTCGATTACTTCAGTAGTTAGACACTTAAATGGAAAACAAGAAATGTCCCCGTAACTTACAATAGGACCCTTTCTCCAAAATAACCGCTATAAATAGAGGTATTTTTTAATAGATTGAAAATGAACACACAAGAAGAGAGGGCGATATATTATTGTATATTTTGTATGGCAAGTTGTCTTTAGTATTAAGGCTTGGCATACTTAGGGCGTCTGTCAGTCTATTAATGATGGTCACGGGGATTTATATGAATAAAGATTAATATTGTTGGGAAGGTTGTGGTTTACCTGTAGTGCCGTAGTGGGTGAAAGTGTATCTCTGTGTATCTCTAACGTATCCAGCGTATCTCGGGCCGGCTGGCCATCTTGTCCTGTGGTCGTTTTTATTTTGTCTTGTCTTATGTAATCGACTCTGGGTCTCCCATTGATAATCAACAATTATAGTGTGGGTCTTCATACTGTGTTTTATAATTAAATCGTCGGCCTGAAATCTACACAATTAACCAAACATACTGTTTAGTCACTAAATAACATACATTGCACCGGCTAAATCCCTGTCATGGTAACGTTTGAAAGTATGAATGTCTGTACTGGGGTTTCTTCTATAACGTAGCAGGAGGGAAATAATTTGTTGGCAATTCTACATAAATATTAGTAATTCGGCTTAAAAGGAAGGCGATTGACTCCGTCAGTTCGGTTGTGCCGCCATCTTAGGAAGGGATGCAGACGCTATAAAACGAGTCGACGGGCCCTGTGCGGGCAGACTCATGGTCGTGCAGTCGCTGTGTATGCGTTTCGCTGCCGTTTTAATTACAGACATTGTAAAGTCCAAGTATTACAAAGTTATTTAGCCAACTAATTTCTAGAATGATTAACCTTGAGTTCTAGTTTACACATTCCTTAACCCCCTTTACCCTAAACACGACTATGTAAATACTCGTACTAGTAATGGCAGTCCAGCTTATGCTAAGAATATCCTACTCAATCCTGATCCTGGTCACAGTACTGCCACTGTCCTTATAAAACTTACGGACGAAATAAGGCAAGGTATGGACAACAGAAAGCTTACTGTGGCAGTGCTAGTAGACTTTTCAAATGCTTTTAACTTCGTGGGCCACGACATCCTGCTCTCTATCCTCTCCTATTTAAGATTCCACCCGTTGGGTTTGCTTTGGTTCACGTCGTATCTTCGCAGTTGCCAGCAATCCGTGTGCCTAGGACGATCATCATCGGAATGGGCGCATCTGGACACTAGCGTGCCGCAAGGCGGAGTTCTCTCTCCGATTGTGTTTTCCCTGTTTATTAACACATTAATCCCTAATTTCAAATATACGTATACATCTGCAACTATACACACAGTGTACAAGACATTTATGTTATGATGCGATCGACAGGATAAGCAGAGACCTCTATAGTTTAAAAATGTATCAGCTGGGTTCGGAGTGTCTGCCAATCCTTCTAAATGTCAGGTAATCATTATTGGAAGCTCGAGATTGTTAACCAAATTGGACACAGATCATCTACCACCGATCAAATATGATGGAACCCAAATTTTTCTTCTAGAGTCGGTTAAAAATCTCGGACTACACACAGACAGAATCTTGAGCTGGCGTACACACGTCAGTCACATTAATCGTAGAGTAACTGGTGTCCTCCGCTCATTGTACCGCACAAAAAACTTACTTATTCGATATATTTTCGGTTTGCGCAAATTTGACCACATCTCCCGATTCTGCTCTGAACTAAAATAACTTTCTATTGGTCAAAGGCGTCGCTCTAAGTTGGTTCATCTCCTTTATTCGATTTTAAATAATCTTTTCTCCGTCTTATCTTATGGAAAAATTCCAATATTTGCATATGCATAAAAAAGTACTTCACTCTTCAACAAACCCTAAAATGGCTATCTGTCTGTGTAGTAGTGACTTTTACCGTTTATTCGTTCACCATTCAGGCTACACTTCTCTGGATCGCCCTCCCAGGACTATATATTAAGTATGTATTTATATAATTATGTATGTAACTCTTTATATATGAACTTATGTATGCATTTCCGTAATGTTATAATTAAGTGTGTAGTATATATTTCTTACAATGTTTTATTACTAACGTTAGTTTTAGTTTTCGCCTACCGCACACCCTCACCATTAGCAAGGGTTGACTGGTAGAGAATGCCACTTTGCATTAAGTTCACCCCCTTGTAAATAACTACAATAAAGGGTAAATAAATAAATAAATATTATCATTATTTCTTTTACGTTCATTCCCACTCTGAGTTATAGTGATCCTTCCTCAAGTTTGCGGTTCCAGTATCGATACAAGGCTTAATAGACAAGTCTTGTTTGAATATTGACAATTGTCCAATATTCGGAGTGCATTATGGGAGTAGTGGGAGACACACGGACATGTGGGTGGCACAACACAGTGTGGCCGAGTCTAGCTTACGGCCAGCCTTTCATGACATCTCTTAACTGTCATCATTCGAAGAAGGTCCACCGTCATCGAACTAAATTCTCACAGTGAAGCTTTAATCTTCGATGAATGGCTGAGCCTCCAGCTAAGTGGCGCGCAGTGACGTCATGAGTGACCCCACTTTGATAACAATACTTGTAGCTGTAGATTGGATATAACATAATGAGTTTGAGATGACATTTTACATAATATAATTTAATTATAATTTATTGCATTACTACCAGTGACATAATTTT
>DWKC01000919.1:0-11169 GCA_018249195.1 Racta chiria
CATCACAGATCCATCCTCCCCGCGTAGTTCGAAGTCCGTCAGTTCCGTGTCATCATGAAGCGTTGCGAAGGAACTAGCACTCGGAGCTATGTCCATCTGGACCAAAACATCCAAGGTGTACTGCTGTCTCTTATTATCATGCACTAAATGCCAGGTAACATCATCAATAGTAAAACTCTTATTCACAATTCCCAATTCATTGCTTGTGAACTTGCTTGTGAATAGTGTAAATTAGATCAATCATCTACAGTTTGCTTTACAAACTTCACACAGAATAAGTAACCGTTATTGTCGCCATTATTGACCTGAGCAGCGATCACCTTGACTTGATATTTCAAGGCATATTTGGACATTGCGGGATTGTCATAGGTAAAGGGTTAATATTATCATATATACCTACTAGATGACCCGACAGACATTGTTCTGCTAATTATTTAACATGGAACCACGTCAGATATATCAGATCTTCAAATTTAAAATTTTCTAAAAATATTTAGTAAATGCTCGACACATTCAAAACCTTTTCCTTTGAAACCATTACAATCTCTTCAAATCGGGCTCTCCACTTTTATTGTTTTCAAATATTTTATAATAGTCATACTGTAAATCGACGCTGAGACGAATCCAAAAACCAAATATCAACAAACAACAAACAAACTAACCTAACCTAACAGGTTTTTTGACATTGTATTACATTATGTCGATATGTAGTCAGTAATAAGTCTTAAAATACTTATTGACACCGTAACATTTCATAGCTTTAAAATTTAAAATGCACTACCATTGCATTCTATGGCAAATTAAATAAAAAATACCGCGAAAAACAGCGCTAATTTCTGCTTGCCAACGGAACGGAACTTGCCAAAAACTAGTAAGTACTAATGAAGATAGACAGTATGGATCAGTGTTTCCCAACGTGGGGCCCACGCCTCCCAAGGAAGGCAATTCGTAAATAGACTCGATATAATAATTAACTCTGCTAATTAATAAATAACTGTAAAAAAAATAACAAAAAAGCAAATTCTTAAATAATTGCGGCGAATAATAGAATAATAATAGATAGATATACAAACATCTGTATTAAAATGATTTGGAATTTCAAATTCACAATTTCATTAAATGTTTTGAAAAGTTACTTACGGTGTTTTGTTAACAGTTTTATAGTGATTTCTTCCTAGAACTCCGCAGGACATCATAAGATGCGAGACACAATAACTTTCTATTGTTATCGCGATGCGCGGGAGTCGGAAAGGTCACTATATTTATACCGCTAGTTAGCCATAATACTTCAAAAAGTAATGTATAATTAGTTATTCTTGATAATTAAACTGTTACATTACTAAAACAAAATTAACTCGTGTATCAATCGTTATATCTCTAGTTTAAGTGTAAGTCCTATGAATTTGCTGCTAGTTTCAGCTAATATGCTTCCACAAAGGTCTTTCTTTAAAAACACAAATATGGTTTTAAGTAGGTATGCTATCATTTAAGTTAATCATTATGAGATATCAGAAGCTATTAAGTAATTGTAAAAATTGTTATTAAATTTCGTGGTGAAGATAGCCTTTAAGTAAAATTTTGCGTATCTCCTACTGGAGATCTATGCTGATTTATGTTATCAGAAAAAACTGTTTTTTTGAAAACCAAATGTCGGAATGTCGGACTGACGAAAATGCTAAATATGACTATTTGAATTATTTAAAAAATTACATTAATTTACCTTATACATAATTTGCATAAGATAATATTTTTTAAGACTGTAATTAAAGTATTAAATTGTTAATTATTTAAATAAACAAATATATTATTACCTTGCAATTGTTTTATTTTAGTGTGTACTCACATTTTCTTTTATTTCATACCAAACTCATGGGCGATCTCAATGCCTGAACCATTGAAGCGGCCTAAACGCCATTTTGGAAGTTTTTTTACATAGAATAAAGCTTGACGACAATCCCGCCTGATGGAAGTGGATGTGGAGTGATAGTGAGTCTGTAGATGTTGACCGCACTAACTTATTAAATGCCTATTGGATTCTTTGGAAGATGCCCACATTATAAACGCCGACGCAGTTCAGTTATTCTATTTTTTTGCGGTTCGATTGTGAACACTTCGACAAAGCGATTTCCGGTAGGAGTCAATGGATTCGCGGCCTTGTCGATGTAACACAGACACCGCTAAACTGGCATAGGACGCGCAGTGTCCAGGCTGTACGATTTTTTCTTACTACTCGAACGCCGCAACGTATCTAAGTGTTTAATGGGATCGCAATTTAGTAGTAGCTATTAATACACAACCACAATTAGAAAACCGGCCAAAAGAGTCTGACCACGCGCAATATAGGATTTCGTAGTTAACGTAATAAACATTTCTCACAAAACGCATTCTAATTTAGACTCATGTGCCTTTGTATTCTTATAAGTAAAAAAATCAAAGCTTCGTTCTGTACACTTTTTTTTGGACTTTCGAAAATAACAAACCACAATTTTCACAAAATTATATTTTGTGTGATAACACCTGCTACATGTTTCTTATATTATATTTACAATATTTTATATACTACACATTAGTAACAAATAACATTTATAACCTTAGAGGAGCAGATCTTACAAATAATTTACTGTTCCAACGGAGTGCCGTCAACGTAAACCTTATAAAGATGGAGGCTGTAGCTAAACAAACTTACTTAAAAATAGTCAATTTTCTCGCGAATTAAGTGTTAATAACATTTGGCAATAAATTAACTAGGATAACACAAAAATAATCCTTTAGCAACGTAGTGTAAAAAAAATATTGTAATGTAAACTCTATACTAGCGTAAAAAACTATGATAAAAACCGTCCCTTAGGCCTGTCACGGTCAATACTTACCGACTTCACCTAATACACTATCACATTGATAAATCAAAAAATCATTATATCATACAAATATTCTACGTTACGAATTCTATGTATACAGCCTTGTGTTAAGTAAAAGCAGTAGATTTACAATATCTTACACTGAAATTAACAATATGGGACGAGAAAGAGGCACTTCAAACAACAGATTAGAGAACTAATTGTTAAATTATAATTACAAACGCAGACTGTACAGACCATAATTACATCTCACGAGTGAACGTACCAACAGGATATACATACAAAATACGATAATCAAATGATTTTTACATCAAGCATGTTTTTTGTAAAGAATGATTGCACATCACATCAGACGTATTACAAAACACTTAATATTTAAGTTTGTTTCTTTGGATATATTAATTTAACATGATTTAAGCATGCCTCGTCACTGCCACAGTACTCGGGCAGTGTGATACAGCAGTCTTCAGTATAAAAGTAGTGCGCTCCAAACACTTATTGCACTATCATATTATGCTACATTCACACCTAAGTGTAGTGTACATTATTTATAAACAGTTTAAAATACGTTTTATCTGCAATTTTGTACTTTATTCAGCTTCAATATCGGGTACTGTGCTTTCTCAACACGAGAAACAATCATTTACATACTTAATTATGGTACAAAAATAACAAAGCTGCTATCACATTCAGTCACTGGTGTGTCAGGAGGTGTACCATAGTCCCGAGGGTGGAAACGGCATAAGGCAACTGAAGTGGTGTTAATTGTTAATATTTACGCTATATACATACTAGTTCTTAACCAAAGCGTACTTTATTACTTTGTACTATGCCCTAATTATTATTTATACACACCGGCTCGTATTCGGTCAGGGGTTCCGTAGCCTCAACGAGTCCATTCTCCAACCGACTATCAAATCTATCGGAATGCCACTGAATTTACTTTAGTCACTGAATTTAGTCCGTGCGTTCACTATTCACTAGACACTCTTCACCGACACGTTTTCGGTCGAGGCTACCGACGCATCGTGGAGTTCAACGTCTGCATCGCGAGAGAAGGTGGAGGGTTGATGTACGCGGGGGCGTAGGCGTACACGTTGGGCTGTTGGGCGCGGGGGTCGTTGGTGGAGTACTGGACGGGGGGCTGCACATTCATCATCTGCACAGGGAGGTTGTTAAACTGCTGCTGATGTGGCACCCTGTACCCATTCAGACTGTACTGGCTGATGATGTGCGAGTTCAGGTTGGGGGACATGCGAGACCCTGGGCCCATCTGGACATGCTGCATGGGACGTAGATTACCTGCAATATATGGGAAATTATTAAAATACGTTTCTACATTCTATTTACAAGTACTTCTTAGTCACAGATATGCATTCATATTATGATTTTAAAACTTACTGCTCATTCAAAATTTGCTATATTGTAAAATACCCAAGTTCAACCCCAGAACTATTTCTTTGTCTTCTGTGAGTTGTTGTGAACCATTAATTAGGTTGAATACAATGATGTGTAAGTAATCCTTAAAAACTCTAAGTATCAACCCAAGTTATCCATAATTTGCGTGTACAATACTGACTCGTGGCGTTCCTTGCGTTCCTTGCGTCGCCGATGGAGTCGAGTTGCGCGTGCGCCGGCGCGTAGTACTTTGCCGCGGCGTGGTAGTGGCCCGCAGGCGGCGTGCCAGACTGCTGTCCATACTGCAATACACACCAACCGTAAATTTGTGGTCAAACAGACAACAGCGTTTTTGATGTATATGTGTTACTGTATAAAAGCTATTATACACAGTAAAAGATTGTAACAATGATATCCAAAACTTGAATATAATTGAGAATATAACCTACATAACATTGAAATAAAATAATTAGATGTATATATCAAAAACATCGTGTCACCTGCGGCGCCGGCGGAGTGTGCGGCGGGTGCTGCGGCGCCTCGGCCATCTGCTGCAGCTTGGCGAGCGAGCAGGAAGGCGACCAGCCGGCGTGGTATTGCTGCTGCTGCTGGAATGGCAGGTAGCCGCCCTGGTAACCGCCCCCGCCACCCGCACCGCTCGCCGCGCCACCCCCAGCGCTCGCCTGCATCACCGCGCCGCCTGCACCAACATTATCATATAGAAATGCTCTATATTAACTACTCTATTACTACTACTATATACTGCATTTTAACTACTCTATCCAATTCAATTTATAAATCTTCTTCCAAATAGCGAAGTGTTTTGAGATTACCGGGTAACAGACGCACAAACAAAAGGAAGTAACAAAATAAGTAGCGTCAGTTAGCGACAATCTCAACTGTTGATAATTGGAGATGTCTAAGTTGTAGGCCGCATTAACATAGTAAATACTGTGTGCGCGTGTGCATGTGTGTGCGTGTGTTTGAATGTGTGCACGCGTGTTGAGTATGTGTGCGTGGGTTTACGCGCGTGCATGTGTACGCGCGTAAGTAAGCGTGCGTGTGTATGAGTATGTGAGTACCTGTTGTGCGCCGTAGCTTTGCTTTTAGCACTAGTATATATTTTAAAAAATCGGTTGTCTGTAAAGTCGGTTTACTGACGATAGTTGAACGTGACAGCGTCATAAGAAATTACTGATGGAATAGTTGCATTTTTCAAAAGAAAATTTTAATTTTATATGTTTGATAGATAGACAGACGTAAATGGAAATCTCAATGGAATTGATCAAGTGAAGATCAAATGAATGTACATTTGTACGCATAAATATCATATTTTTAATAAATATTAATACATTAAAATTAATTAACAATTAAATATTGTTAAATTATATGTTTAAAATGTTATGATGATTTATGTATTTTATTTATGTTCTGATTTTTTTATATGACGAAAACATGTAAATGTATTATTGTATAGTAGCTGTACGCGGACGCATCGCTCACTCAAGTAGGAGAGAGACAGATGTCAAACGCTGCCGAACGCGGAGGCCGATTGTGCCTCTTTGTCGCTCGTTCTGCGCTCTCGCTTGCACTTCAAGCCTTAAATAGAACGTCTCAGAGCGAGGTAACGCCGCATGAGTCATGTTATAAGACGTTGTCACGTCAAAAAATGAGATCATAATATAGTTTATGCAGGTGCGCATTCACCGTGAGCATGATGAGCTGGGGGCGTGACCCGGTGGCGCGCGGGCGGAGTCGCGGCGCCCCGCAGCGCTTTGTTCTCTGCTGCGCCGCCGCCGTTGTTCCTGTCACAACAAACACGTTTTAAATAATACAACGATATCCGAGTACTTTGTATCTTGTAAGATTATAATACAAATTCAGAAATACTTTCTTCATCTACATAGAATGAATTCCCTTAGCATGAACACCCCTATCTGTTGTTGTTAATGTCCATGGGCGGCGATCACTTACCATCAGATGACCTATTTGGCCTGTTGTCTGCTTATAATATTTAAAAAAAATGTTACCTGTTCCTGTTATTAATCTTCTGCTGCTTAGGCGGCTGATTCGGTTGGCTCATGATGGACGGTATGTGTATCGACGAGTGCGGCGGGTACTGCGGGCTGGGCACCGGGTGCATGTGCATCATAGAGCATGGAGAGGCCAGGTCCGACCCGATGCTGGTCGGAGACTCCAGCCCCAGCTGGCTCACATCCAGCTCACATGCCGGGTACTGCACAGAATGGACTGAGTTACTCGTCGAGTCTGGGGTATAAACCCCCATTGACTGTAACGCTGGGCTGACTGCTTCACACATCTCCTCCTTACTGCTGTCTTTCGGAGATTCGTCTTTCTTCGATTGCCGCGACTTTTTTTCGATCTCCGTCTTCTCCTGGGCGCACGGCCCGTTCTGGTTGAAGGGAGTCTTACAGCCTGGTGACGTCATCACTTGCGGGCTCTGCTGGCGGTACTCCGCGCAGCTGGTCACTACCTGCTCCTGCTGTTTCATCTGTCGCTGCATCATCTGCTTCATTTGCGCTTCGTTCGCGCTCTGTGACTGCGACTTCTTCGGCTCGCATTGAGTCTGACATGCCGTCGTGGTTTTGGACTGTTTGGCCGGCTTGCATTCGCTCTTTTGCGAGCATTCCGACGCCTTTGAGGTGGGCGTCTTCGATTCCTTGAAGTGAGGCAAACCTGACGTCGCGTAAATTCCACTGGATAGTGCGCCGTACGCGATGTTATGGAAATCCTTCTGATCGTACTTTGGGTGCAGCTTTTGAGGAGACTTCTGCATCTGATCTAAATGCGGCAAGTTAAAACCCTGGAGTTTATCCAGGTAGGTCTTGTCGTTGGTCTTCATATCGAGAAACCTGTTATGGTCCCATGTTCCTTGAAGTCTAGTGTCCCAGGGAACCCATTGTGAGTACTGAGGATGTGTCGTGTGGTAGTTCGGAATCTGATTCATTGCATAATCGGCTTTTGGTACCAACTCATTATCATACTTAAATTTGGACATTTTCTCATTTTGTTCCTTCTGATTCAGTTGAGTCGAACAACTTTTATCATGTTTCACTGAAATGTTTTTGGAGTCGCATTTAGCAGTGTTAGATTTCTCCTTCTTAAAAAAATCTTGCTTCTTCGTGGCTTCGTTCTGTTTGGTGTCCATTTTACTGGTCACAGCTGCAGTGTTTATCACGTTTATAGGGACAGATGTCTCTGGTTTCCTTGCATTAGTATTTTGTTCTGGAAAAAACATTCTAGGTTCTGGTGTGCTTCTAGGGGTGTCGTTTTTTGTCGACTTCTTATCGGTCTTTTCTAATTTACTGTGTGCAGAATTAACTCTCACATCCCTAAGTTTGCTTTTTTCCCTAGGTTTTTGGCTGGGATCAGTTTTAAGGTCTTGTGAATTTGACTGGATAATGTTCATTGCGGTAGCCATTGAATTTTGTATCGCATTGTTTACAAAATTAGGATCAAGGTCGGTTCTCTCCATCCCCAAGTTAACGGCAGCGTTAGCGCTTTGACATCGAGGTAAAAAAGTAATATCGCTGACGACAGGAACTTTCGGTACAACTGGCGTCACAACTGGTGAAGTTATCGGATGCGGAACTTCCAGCTTTGCTGTACTTTTACTGATCACCGGAGTAGAATCAGATATGTTGTTAATGATGCGATTAGGTTCGTTTGGTTTGATAAGAATTTTGTCTGTCTGTACTGCCTGCGATTCTTTCGCTATACTGGGCCTATTGTGGTAGGTCGAGTGCACGGGGTTTATTGGCTGTATCGTCATCGAGTTGTTTACGGCATTCTGATAATTCACCAACGTGCTTTCTATGACATTTCTTACAATATCATCCTTCCTCACACTCACAGGGTCGATCGTGAATGGAATCTCATTTTGTTTACTGGTTATCACATTTGTCAGTTTATTTCTATTATCCATATCTATATAAGAATCAATTTTAGGTGGATCTGGTTTCTTCATCGTGCTTGAAAGGTCCCGATTAGGATCAAGGTTCTGTATTATTGATTCAATCTTATTGGGAGACTTCTTCTCAATACATTTAGTCTCATCCATAACTTGATGTTGGATGACCGTTTCCTTCCTCATTTCACACTTTTTCTGTTCAGATATAACTTCAGTAATTGATTTTTCAGGAGACTTTTTCTGTCGAGGAAATTCATTTATAACTGATATAATGTCATTTTTCTTAGGGGATACACCAGTTTGAGGAGAATTTGCTCCGTCTGATTCACCTTCAACTACAATAGTTTCAATTTGGTGTATTTTGGGAACTATTAGTTCAACAGATGGCCTTATCGTATTGACGTCATCTTGGCCTTTGGCATCTAAGACAATGTGAGCATTTTCTGTAGAAACAACAGGCATTACTTTAGACGGACTTTCATTTTCTTCAACCTCCTTTGGCTTGTCTTCATTTGATGGTGGAACAGGCGCAATAGTGTTGGGCTTTGGCGATGGCAGCGGGCAACTCTGGCTGTTGTTGTCATCCGATTCAGATATTACGATCGTGTCCTTGTCATCGAGAGTGGTCTTAGAGGGAGATTGCATTTCACCATTTCTTATTTCGGGTGCTACATCACAATTTGGTTGATTGTTTGATACTGGTTCAGTTTCCGTAGCGTCGCCACTCATAATGATATCTTCAGATTTGTTTTCGGCAACAACACTATCTTGCTCCATTTTGTCGGCATTCGAAGTTTCATTTATAACTTGATTTTTCTCTGCTATTGACTTTGGTGAGTCCATGTGTATGCTATCCAACTCCATATCGCTTGTATGGTTGTCAGTACTGTTTTCCTCCACGTGTCGAGGTGTCGCTGGTTTACTTGCAACACTCCTTCTGTCTTCGCCTTCCTCCACGTCCATTTCATCGTCTGCTTCACCCGATGAATCTTCTGAACTTGCATCAGAGTTTTTATTATTATCTGTAGGTTTTTCTTCAATTGGATCTGGGGTATGATTGAGTACCTCATTGGGCACAGCAACAGCTTTTTCTTCTTCTTGGGCCAGAGAGTCATCAGTCTTATAGTCAGTAATGTCAAGTTTACCAGTTTTCGCTTTCTTTGCGACGGGAGATACAACATTTGAAGTCTTATTCGTTTTCTGACGTTTATTTTGTCTCCCACGCCACGCCAATTTTCTTTTATTTTTGGGTTTCACTGTACTTATTACGGGCGTAATGTCGATTCTCGTATCAACACTTTCTTGGCTATCTTGGCTATCAGAGGCATAAGCTGGTTCTTTGACACTTCGTCTCCTAGTCCTTTGAGAAGTGACTTCAGGAACATCATTGTGAACAGTTCTTGAAGATCTTCTGGCAACACTTTTACTCCTTTGACTTCTGGGAGTTGCATCTTCTTTGCTTTTATCTTCGTCAGCATTTGTTTCCGATATCTTTCTATTAACATCTCGCTTTCTTTTCCGACTTCCGTCACTGAGAGCCGGCGTAGTCTGATAAGTAGTCTCGCTATATTTGAGCGGCCTCGTGCGTCTGCGGCCTGAAGATGTTATTTCAACTGGAGGATCCGGAATGTCTTTTTCGGACTGTTTACTGGTTATCTCCACCTTAGCAGCTGGTATTTCTGGCTCGGTGGCCGTATCCTCACTTTCTGTCTTAAGTTCGGCTTCCTCATTCTCTGTATCTTGATCAATGGATCCCTCTTCTGGGGATCTAAACGGATTGACGGTAGGCGCAAGTAGTGGCGTCCACCTCAAGCATTCGGGATCGATCTCAAGTCGTGGCTTGCTCTTCACTTTCCTCATATGATTATCGACTTTGTTCCAGTCCACACAAATCCCCAGTTTTATATTATCACTATTGGGTATATACCTCACAAAGCCCAGTAGCTGAAATGTTACCGCAATGTCATTCATGTGCATGCCCGTTGTATGCGCAATGTCATCCAATGTAAAAGGTTTATCTTTGTAGTCATACAAAAATTCAAGAATTACTGACTTCCAATAAGCATGATACGAAACTCTACCGAGGTCTGATAATGGTTTTTCTGGTGTTCCCGGTTGCCCTTCTTCCTTAGACAGTAAGTAACCTGCAATAGAAAAAAATCAATACATTTTTAACACAAGAATCTGAAGGCATGGCTACATGTTATTTTAGTTAAAGAAATATTGTAAAAGTAATTCCACCACTCACTAAAATGGATGAGAAATCGTCCGAAGCCTTGTCTCTGGTACTGTGGCATGGTCATAATGCAGGATACGTTATACTTCTGCTGACAGTGTTTTTCTTTGGAGAAGTATCCCACCAAATGACATCCTTTGCTGTCATTTTTCGTAAGCACGTAGAATAAGAAAGGCTCCACATCGTAGTAGAGCGTCTTATGGTCTAAGAACAATTTCGCCAATAAACAAAGGTTTTGACAATATATCTTGTTGGCGTTGCCGTCTACTTCGAATACAGATATATCTCCACAGCGGTATATCTCCGTAGCAGGAGGATGCCGCCAGAGGCACTTGTCTAGATGTCGCATTAATACTGCTCGACTCTTAGCATATTTAAGGCAAAACTCGCAGAGAAATAACTTGGGTAATCTGAAAAACAAAAAAAAATGGTTTGATTATCAGATTCTGTTAACGACATAATTTTGAGAATAAGAAAAACGGTAATGATAACTAACATGGCACCACTTATTGTATACAAACCTCGCGTATTCCTGCGGGAAGGGACTCGAGTACCAAGTCTCGATCTCCCATTGTCCAAACTCGATAGCGGAAGGGCAGCGGGGGGCGGGCGCTGGTCCCAACGCTCCCGCGTGGACTAATGGTTCCTCCGGGAGCGCCGGCGGGGGACATGAGGGCCCCGGGGTACCTACAGGACCTACAGGACCTATAGGACCTATGGGACCAATGGGACCTGTGGAACCCGAG
>DWKC01000920.1:0-11168 GCA_018249195.1 Racta chiria
TAGAGAATGCTCTTAGCATTAAGCCCGCCTTTTATACCAGCACTATTGGTGTAATAAAGTTAAATAAATAAATAAAATATATAGAATAAAAAGATCGATGCAGTCAAAATGTCCCATTAACCTACTTACATTACTTGATGAAGTCAGTGTGGTTCCGAATTTGTCTCACGTTGGTAGTCTCCGAGGGTTCCGCTGTTCCAACAGATTTACGAACTTATTGGGCAAGTGTGAATTTCAGGGAAGTTAGGTAGCTGTTTAAAATTGTAATTAATTTTTGCCCTCGTATCGCCGAACCCGACGATTAATCGGACCGTATGTTGTTGGTTTAAGATAACTTCTGGGATAATCTGCGAACGATGTTGACATACGCCCGCCACGTATGAAAACAACCTCTTTTTAATAAAATTGCAAGCGGCGTGAGAGATTAGCTCTTATTTATTGCGAAATGTTTGCTCCTAGCTGTAGAATTATTAAATACATCTTTTGGAAAATAATCGTGTAATATGTACCACCTAATTACCAAAAGATGTATTCAATAATTAAGCAATATTTTAGCGGTATGAACGTTGGTCTACCGAACGAGTGAACCCTGAGCTCGACTCGTGTAATTTTTAACTTTCAAACTAAAAATATCAATTGCTTCGGTGAAGAAAAACCATTATGAGGAAACCTGAGCTTCTGAGAGGCCTCATAAAGTCAAAATCAAAAGTGTGTGAAGTCTACCAATGGGTAGTTGGCCAGCGTGTCAGAGGAGATCCGATCCCAGCAGTGGACAAGTTACAGTGAGTGTGAGGTAGCTACGTCCAGTGGTATAACTGGTCCCAATTTGTTATACTGCAGGAGCAGTATATGTACATTCTTAAATTGTTTTCTAAAATTTCAGTATTTTAGCGTTCCGTGGCCGAATATTAGAAAACGGAACCCTTATCGTCATGTCTGTCGTCTGTACATCCGTATGTCACTGACACTTTATTCCGAAACTATTACAACTACATAGTTGAAACTTGATAGGTAGTTGATTTGTGTGAGCCGCCGTACGTTTTTATAAAAAAAAAATACGGAGACTCCCTATAGATGTAACTAACCTAAAAAAAATTCTGTCAAAATCCTCCGTACGGGAGACTACAGATAGGTCTGAAAATTTTTCAATTAGTTTCTTAAGGCCATTTTTTCTCAAAGTATATCGTTTGAAATATAGACAATTCCAAGGTGGTAAAATGTGTCCGACACCTGCTCTAACTTCTATGATAAGAAACATAAAAAATATATATTCTGTAGATCTCTAGAAACGCATGAAATTAAAATTGGTCTAAGAACACATAAATGCAAGACATACTTAGTTGTTTTTGAGGTATAGCACACTTTCAAAAACCGCAAATATAACATTGTAATTTATACGGACATTATGAAAAATAAAAGTGATTTTTGCTGCCGAAAAATGGTAGTAGTATTTTGGCTAGGTGTAGGCATCCAGTCAAATATTAGTTGCGGCTATGTAACCCTAGATAGGTGAGACTCGCACTTGTTTTAATTTTAATTAGGTAATGTTCTTTGTTCCACTTAATAATATTTTTTGGGGAAATCTTAAACTCGTAGTTAGTAAACTGGCGCGAGGAGGATGTGAAGCGCTTCTACGAGCACGGAACTTCCTCAATTTAATTACTTTTAATATTAGGCTTTGTTCTATCTTAATTAAAATACACAGCTAACGTCTTTGACAGAATAACATGGTTTAAACTGAAATATATTCATTAGTAACCAAATAATAGCGGAATGATGTGATTTTACACCCGTACTTAACAGAAAAGATTTTTTTAAGTAAAGAGTTGCATAAAAAAACTGTCCATAAATAGGCTCAGAATGTAACCACGACCTTTTTAATCTATCTGTATAGAATTCTCAAATTGTAGGATTACTGAATCTGCATCCAGTTTGCACAAAACTTTTAAGTTTTTTCCTCGTTAATAAAATTGCATTCTGATAGAATGTTGACCTGCTGACATGGAAGATGTGCTGAGATGGTTGTGCGTATCAATTAAAAAAGGTATATGCGGGGAATTACACATTCATATCTTAATAAATAATACTAAGAAACATTTATTTAACCAAAGTAACTCTACAAGACTAAAGCAATAAGTCGACGCTGCAGTTGCAGAGGTACTACTCGTAGTTAAAATAAATAATATATACTACCAGGGCTACAGGCTTATGGACTTGTTCAGGTGTTTCAAGTGAAATGCGGTATTCGATGAACCAACCAGAATATGTGGGACATCATCTACTTGTACGGATAATATATTTTGTAATAGTTACTTCCAAGTTACTTAAAGTCAGACCATTGCTGCCAGTTTATTATTAAAAAATATTGGGCTGATGGTGAACTGATCCCTAAGTAATCTTAGTGATTAATGAGAGTAATTCAAATGTAAATGAAAATATTTCTTCCATTACAATTCTCATCGTCAAATTGACAATAATTTTATTTTTCTCTTCGTATATATTTTCCTGAAATTTTACAAGTATCGGAACACTGACCTGGCCCGATAATGATTCTCGAAGGTGGAGTATCGTATATCTAAATTTTGCTCGTTTTTGGCCATTTAAGTACTTAACAAAAAGCTACACGTCTGTGATTAATTTAATATTTTGAACAGGTGCTCCAGTTAAAACAGAATCCATTTCAACGTTAATAGCAGCTGACTGGTGACGTCACCGACACCCGACCTCGTCCCGTCACTCTCCAACTCTCCAGTCGCCGCACGTTCCCACATAAATTGCGGTAATTCTAAATATTCTACAGGAGTGTCGAACGATACCATTTACTAAACATTTCGGTTTATTAAACCAAGTACGGTTACTCACTGTATACCTTTGTCACTCGGTTAATTCTCGATGAAAAATAGTTACACAATATTAATACTGAAAAAATATTTAGAAGGTTTAAGATTAACTATTGATTGATCACAAACATTTTGAAAATTGTCTTTGAGAAAAAATTTGGGAGCCTCTGATGAGATTGAGAGCTTAGTGTAAGTGACAATGCAGGCCTGACCTGATGCGATGCATGTCCAGACAAGTTTTTTCCCTTTTGTCAGGTATAGGTCATGAATTAGTACGCCGAACTGAACAGGCCCATCTGCGTTCGTAATCTGCGTACTGGTTTCTCAAAAATGATTCTGTGCAAAAGTGATCCAATTGGCGTAATATGTCGTTGGTTGGACTTTGCATCGATCGTTGTTATAATGGAACGGAACTCTGCAAGCACTGATTGAGTTGAACTGAGCTCATATCACATTCCACCCAACGTCTCGCTCTTCGCCCGCGCGCCGCCCGCTAATGCATTTAAAAAAGGCTTCGGTATAACTGAGCGGTTTCCATACGATACACATGACTCGAAATAATGAATTCAATTATATTCATTCACCTAGTCGAGAGACATCCGCCTCATGCAATCTTAATATGAAAACGAACGCACAGTAGATAACTCACACAATAAAACACAAAGCATTCGCCTCCACCTCGTTGCTGAATGAAGATGTTTGTAAATAGTTTTGAATATATTAACTCATTAAATGTTTGAAGTAGTATGTATATAGTATGTTAAACAAGATACAGGTGAAGCAAGAGGTAATCTAAAACGTCAAGACACACTTTGACACACAAGCTGACACACTCTAGTACTAACATTTATCTGTGACCCCTGCCTCAGCCAGGCCGAACACGAGACCCAAGCAGAGTCACTAAGAACTAAACTACAAAGCCTTTCATTTAATTCACAATATGAGTTTTCTTCTTTGATCAACTTTAAAAATAACCCGTACAAGTGTACGGATTTATGACTTTATACATCCAGCAACACGGTCAAGTTGATGGTAAACTTCATAATTGCATCCTAATATATAAGTAAGTAGTTATCAGGTTACATATCACGTCGTAAACGAGTGGGTGTTGGTGTCGGACATCTGAGAGCTTTTGTAGTATACATTATTCCATTAGTCCATTAGCGAGCGACCAGGCTCCGCCAGGTATTGAATGTGGACTGCTAGATACGATATCACACCACTAACACTAGCTGGCCTTTCATTGTTCACCCTCCTGATACACGACTGATATTATCATTTTAAGAGACCTGTCTAATATGTTTAATAGTGACTTTCTACATCATTTCAGATATAGCTCGTAACAGAAATAGTATATCACTAATTCCTTTACGCGCCTACGTATTATTGTAGGCTCTGTCATAGAATTATCTTTTTTGTTTTTTTGTAATTTACTGTTATAAATTTGGTTATTAATATAGGTAGGGCCTTGGTAGTGTTAACTTCCTGACTTTCGTTAAGTGAGCTCTAGTTCCTAAGATGAGATAAATGATTTTGATTTTGATTTTTGATTTGTAAAGCTAAAATTATACCATAGCCGACAGTAAGATAAGTGCGCACTCTGGATACTGTTTAATTAGCAATTTCGTATAGTACTTCTACTCATATCATCACAGTGAAAGTGAGGACTAGTGAACCAGATTATGACATTTTGAACGACTAACTTAGTGGCCAATATAGCTCGATATGTAGTCAGAGTTCGGACTCTTGGTCGTTTACCATCAACCTTTTCTTCGATACACAACCGTACGTTTAACACACGACTAACAAAATCCGTATACTCATTGATTGATAGATGAAGATTATGATCCGATCAAAAACATAACACGTATAAAAATGCACAAGTCTCATAATGATTTGCATAAAAAGTGTTCTGCTGTAAAAAGTTGAGAAATCGAATGTCAACCAAGTTCAGTACAGTGACTTGACAAAGTCGGAATTTGTCTGGCATAAATCATATCATGGATATGCAGAATAAACAGCGTTGGAGAGAACAACGGGCCTTAAGGGACGCCAACGTACATGTACTTTGCGTACGAACTGCATTGAACACAACTACACGAACGTACTGGAGGGTTCGATAGAAGGGTTCTAATGTTAATCTGGGAAAATATTAATAACATGACCTTTGAGAGAAATAAATTTCAATAATGAAGAAAACTGTTTTTCAAAAAATTGGATATAAACACTTCTTTAATTGTAATGGTTAGTGACAGTTTACATATGTAAAGAAATGGATGGTTATACATTTTATTGAAACATTAATAATGTTACTTAATGATACTAAAAGCAAGTTTATATTAGGTGTTTCCCCATATTGGAAACAACTGACATACTCGTACTGAACAAAATGATCTTATATAAACTGAATTAGACCATGTTTAATTAAACCAATCATCACAGTGATGCAATATTTTACTTTTATTTTAAGCTGACGAAACATACTATGTATATCTTGAAGAAGTATAAAGTCTCCTCGGAAGTAAAAACGACATGTTGAGACAATTCGATTGTTGTAGAAAACTGAAAGAGTGGACTGTATTTTTGTTTGAAGGGTTCAAAAGTCTCTTTCTGAGCAATACACGACAATTGACTAATGCACACATCAAAAAGGGAATCCGCCATCCTTATTCCCGTTCCGTGGCGTCTTCTCACATAGCTTCCGAGATGTTATTCTTCCTTTCACGCTCTCACACCACTTGCTTTACACTCCACGTCCCCATATAACGAACACGACGAATATATAAAACATGTTGCAGAACTCTCGAACACTTTTAATAATATTTTAATCGAATGAAATTTGTATGCACTGATGATGGTGGATCGACTTCAACCACTGGTCCGACCGACGAAGCTCGCACATGAATAACGAGGAAAAAGGAGGGTAGACCTAAAACTAATGCGAAACATTTATCAATTGATCATGTATTGCCAGAAGAAAAATAATGTACTAAGATATTACCGAACACGACATTTATCTACTTTGTTACCATATCATTTAAACTATATAGTGATATGTAATGTAACTAATAGTCTATTAACTCACTTATTGATTGTGGCAACGAATTAAAAAGTAAATTATTTGCTTAAAATAATACATGTTTTGTGTATCAGAGAGCATTGACGGTTCAGTGCTCAGACTAGAATCAAGTTTAGTGATCGTAATTATCAAGTGTGTTCTCTATAAGTGTACATCTACCACTCGTATAAGTGTACAAGGACATATCTAGTAAAGAATCGTAAGACATTGTGAATATTTTTGTTGAACGCACTATTGACTTGGCTTACGTAGAATTGGGGCCATTTATACTACGCGTACGCCAGCCCCCACTAATGATTTTAATCATTTCGATGATACGATGGATAATATAATGTACTTAAGCGATTGTGTATATCAAAAAAAGAATTAATAGTATGTGTCCCCACATTTTAATGTACACAAAGATTGTACAAACGTCATCGTCTATTAGATTACTTGACTTGTTCACGTGATTCAACTTGACTTTCCGCAATTCACTAGAATAAATGTTTGATGGGCTATTCTTTAGATATATGTTCTGTAATTGTATAGTTTCATAAAAGGAAATAATTAATAAAACCTTAAATAATTGCTGTTAAATTTAGTAGTATAAATTTAGGAACACAATAGCCGGTCCGTGAACATAAACGTTTCTGTTAAATTATGAAGCAGGACGATGGAGCTAAAGAGGCGCGTTCGGTTGGAAAATCTTATTTGTGTTTCCTTTGAAGAGCTCCGCGTTGTATTGTGCAGAAAACGGAGGCACGAGGCATCCAGCTACCGCCTGGTCGGGCGCGAGTGGAAATTTGTGGCTGTGAAAGATAACGGAGGACTATGAAGGTGGTAAATTGTGTATCTTATAAAATATTAGCTACTCAAACTAGTACATACAAAATATTTCATAAAAAAGGTACGAGCCGAGGAAATGAACCGGATTTTTACAAGATTTTATTTAACTTGCTGTGTATGTTTGTGTGTTAATTTGTAAGTTTGGTCGGGTCAAATCTTGCAAGCTTCATTACACACACGTCCTGTTACCCTACGAAGCTGAAATTTTGGATACTGTTTCATTTTCGTTGAATATGTATTTTATTGGTATGTATGATATGCTGCTATGCTCAGAATAGACTTCAGACAATGGAACTCCTTAACGGATCAATTGACAGATATGAAATTTTATACACGCATACCATTCTGACAGCCCAATGTAAGGTTATGATGATCTACGTGTTACTTCAGCGGTTGGCTCCAGACAAGAGAACTCCTCAACGGTCCGCATTACAGATGCTCATTTCAAAGCTTATTAGCGCCTTACAATAAAAGCATGTTTTTAAAATGTTCTAAATATTTCTTGTTATGTATGTTATTTACAGATTTTTACTTTCGTCACAGTGCTATGGTTAAAGAAAATTTCGAAATTAATTACTTACGTGTTTAATAAATTAATGTGCAAGAAATTTGTGGTAAATTCTTCACTCTTGCTGCTGTGCTTATTTTAATATGTAAAGCAATAAACAGATGTCACCGCTAACGGGCCAGCGGAGACTGAAATCGGCGCCGTGCATGACCCTCGATTCTCTCTCCTAGTCAGCTACTGATATTAAATTTAGGTTGTTAAACTTTGACAGTTATCGATTAGATATTAATGGACACCAACACTAAAGTGTTGCGTATGTTGCGAATGTATTAATGCTATAATGTAAAAACCAAAGACTACTGGAGTACAACAGACATGAAATATTCCGTAGGCAATAAAATTCCCATGAGAAAATCCGAATAAACAGAAATTAAAATCACAATTTCAATCAGTTCAACTTCTTACGAGTTGTGCAGCCACAAACATACAAAAGTTTACCTACAGGAGTGACGTAAAGCGTACACTCAATATTACCCGTGACTACTCACGGCATAGTGAGCAATCATTTATTCATTCGTACTGCCCCGCAAATGGCGTACTTATATACCTTTACGACTCACAGAAATATCGATATTTCCTTTTACCAACCGCCGCCGGTGTAAATTGGGTATATGCGATAAAAGTGAATTGAAACGTGCCAAGTTTCACTGACAAGAAAATAAAAGCCACGTGAAATAGAAATTTTTAACCTTTCAGCAGCTAATAGAATGGACAAAAGATCGATGACTCGAGAGCGAGCGAGCGTAGCGACTCAGTTTGGCTGTGTGACGTGAGCCGTGAGAGCCGTGTGAGCTGTGGCCGGCGAGTGACGAGTCCGCTCACCCATCATCACACTTAAGATTTGTATCCTGCGAATTAAATCGCTCGGCGGCTCGTACTATCGGGACTGGGTACGTCAATTTGCATGATAAAGTATTTTTGATTGTGTTAAAAATTATGTTAGATATAAATAAAATGTTGAGAAAGACCGAGAGTTGGAGGATAACAGGATTAGGCCGCTCCAGTTGCCGGCCGTGGTCGTTAAGCTCTTAGATTGGGAGCGGGAGAAACAATTCGCCATTTTTGTAACCGTTGTTATTTTGTCAATGGCGGATTACTACCAAATTACCATTATTTTTTATTATCTAAAGGAATTAAAAGATCCCGCGGTCTTTGTTTTGCAGTTGCCCGAAGACATATACTTTCATTTAATCTCCATTAAAGCATCAATGTCAATTTCAGGCTACATGGACGCGGATCACATAAAAATGAGAAAGTTATCATATTCTACACAACATAAAAACATGGTATAGGTAAATTTATAATTATCGCGCTCCTTGCAAACGAGGTTATTAAACAAGTTGATCTCACTACAGTTCTTGGTGTCCGGATTGTTTAGCAGGTACTCTTACGAATACCTACTATTTCTATATATCTTTTGCTCCGAGAATATTTAAGAAAATATATGTTTACAACAAACAGGTCGTATTATAACATACAAAATATTACATGAGATTATTTTTCAACGCGGCATTTTAACTTTAACAAAACCATAGGCAGCATTACATGAATCATAACACATACAAAAGCTCCTTGTTCAAAATTGGTTCACTATTCCTGCCGCCAGCTGTTGCAAATGTTGCATTTTATCCAATATTTGCAGGTGAATACATATATTTTTCAGCTTTTCTTTTATATTTTCGAAGCATTATCGAAAAACCTGCAAGAAAGAACACTTGGATATTACACACTTCCTATCAATCAAAATGCCGCAAATCATAAAATAAAAAATATACAAATAGCTTCTTAACCTTCCTTAACCTAAATATGCAAGATGGTATTTATTTTCATTTACATAATAAAACGATCTAGTGTCATGAATTATTTCTAAAAGTTACTAAAAAACTAACTTCTTTCGAAAGCTGTTACTAAATGTTTAATTGTTTCGCACTGCATACGTCAAATTACAAAAAACATATGCACAACTTCCTCCTTTATGACAGTTCGTTTATAGTTAATATTCAGGTTGGGCCGCTAACTTACTCCATTTAACTTTATTAAACTTCCAGCACCTTGCAAGTCACTACCAACATCTACCAAGTAACTCGTGTTCCATAGAGAACGACGGCTTTGATAGTTCTTCTATTTTCTTGGTAACTGCAGGTATAAGGCTAATTTAATCTTGACTATAACAATTAGTTTCAAAACGAAAAATATGCTTTTCGCACATGAATTGGTCAAAATTACAGGTATTTGTTTTAAAGCTTACAAGAAAAAGAATTACCAATTAAAATAGAATTGGCACATTATCACATCTTGCCGTATCATTGCTACATGCCTAATGAGACATTGAATATTGTAATGAAGACGATCGCACGATACGCTGATGAATATGACCACCCAAACAGTCGTACGAGCGACCACAGTCCGCGGTCCGTACACAAATCAGATGCCGAACTACTTGCGGTCTCCAGGTGCAGTAGGTAGCAGTAGTACTATCAGTAGGTACTGTGATGGTGCTTCTACGATCACGTGTTACTGAGACGAATAGCATGACTCGTTTTATGACTGCGCTCAGCTGTAGCCGATTACAAATACACATGCATCGATAACTGGAAGGATTTCAATTATACGAATTCTATGAACTGAGGTGTTCATAATATGTCGGTATATTTATGTAACGTGTTGTTTATTTGGCAGGAATTTTAGGCGGTCGTTGTTAAAATTCATCGGTTCTTCTATGGACTAAAATGACTACAATCGTGACAGAATTTAATGAAAATCTTGAAATTGAAAATGACTCGTCTGTTAGTTGGTGAGATTTGTAAAAGTAAGTAAACCTGAGCCGGAGGTCGTGGGCTCGATTCCCATCCAGGACAATTTTTTCTGTGATGAACAAGAATTTTTGTTCTGTGTCTAGGTGTAATACATATTTATGTATATATTTAAAAATATATATGCATGTTTACCAGGTGTGTTATCACCATAGTACAAGCTGACGCTTAGTTTGACGTCAGATGGCCGTGTGTGACTTGTCCTAAGATATTTATTTATTTATCAAGAACCCGTATCAAAATCTTCAGTAGCAATCCTAAGATCATTCTCCTTAACAATGCAAGAGCACAATGCGTGTGTGTATATTACACAGGTGTATGTGTGTATAGCGGCAGGTCTCAGGCCGAGCAGTCATTAATGTTTCAGCATCTTGCCCCGAGCCTTCTTCTTGCATATTAATTATCTAACATAATATGAATCAACTGTGCCGCTTCAAAATGCATGTAGGATCTGAGTCCTCGGGCGAGGAGACCTGCGCCACGGTTATTGTATGTGGGCAAGGTAGCACGCAGACAATATTACATGTTAGAATACACTTATCGTTTTGAAGGGGCAGGAACAGAGAGAGCATAGAAAAGGAAAAAAAGAGTGTACAGACTTTTATTGTTGACCGCAGTTACCACAGACTACTAATAAACACAACATGTTACTGCGGTGCTCGTCCATCTTGACTCGAATCCTTCAATGAGTCTAATTATATAAACATGGTTTTGAAGTCGAAGGTCTTAGTAGACACATAAAGTTATCAGAAAGAATGAGCATTCGAAACGGTTGGGTTAGATAAAGGTACCGAGGATCTATCCGCAGATTCAAACAGCACTTCAATTGCTAATTTATTGGAACAGAGTAGTCATGACAACGTGATTTAGACCACTAGTAATAGAAAAAAGAAAGAAAGAAAGAAATCTTTATTTCGACGCTACAAACATGTATATAGTTAAACATAGGTTATATAGAAAGATAAAAAAGTAGCGCCGAAAAAGGGGCAACACTCAGTAATAAAATGTCATGGGCCACCCACGGACCATGACTACTGGTT
>DWKC01000921.1:0-11168 GCA_018249195.1 Racta chiria
GGAACAACACATAGGCTACTTTTTATCAACAAACCACACGGTCGAATTCGCGGGTGGAAACTAGTTACTCTATACTGAGCAAACTCAGCCCACCATTTTACTTTTAAAAGGAATTGGTTAAAGGTCACGTATTGAAAAAGTGTTTCAAAGTCTCGTACTCCAGTGAGTACCAATTTTACATATAGCTTAAACGTATTCTGTAATAATTTCGACTTTTCATGCAATATATACTTTCATTAAGTTAGCTTAATATTATGAGATAAATATTTTGAATTTGAATTCGAAAGTATCACTCAATAATCGTACGATATAAATAAGTCACGCACTTCGCTCAAAATATGCATTTAATTCGTCGGGCTGAATTTTTAATAATAAAGCCTTAATTAAGATATCTCCTGTCGTCAGTGATTAATACGAACGGAGGTTATTATCTGTAATTAAAAATATGTCAAAGCAGTCCCGAGCTGAAAGACTGGCGTTCGAATGTTCGGGAATATGCCGTGATGAGCAGCCGAGCTGGGCATTATGGGTTTCAATTTAATTGTTCAAATTAAATGTATTAAAATAAACGAGTAATGACGGTGAAAATTAATTCACCTGATTTGCTTTTTCATCTGTTTTTTTTTACATTTCAAAATGGTATTATTATTCTATTTATCTCTTTACTGCGTCGCTGTCCCACAGTTGGGCTATGGACTCATCTCATACTGTGAGAGGCACAGGTTGTTTATCTCTCATTTCTGATAATTATCTGTGATCTATATGTAAGACCTTCTAATGCGGAAAATTTTGCAATTCACTTAAACAGCGTATCTATTATGTCTACTTCTTTTCTACCCATTAATGGCCTGCTACTGAGCACGGGTCTCTTTTCGTGATTGGGGAGGCTTAGAGCATCCTCCACCACGCTGCTGCAATGCGGATTGGTGGACGGGTTAGTGGCCACACCCAGTGTCGCAAGTTTTTATTGTACACGAAAGTCTAACTTAACTTTGTAAAGATAACAACCGGCATCGACGGCTGTGTCCTCCGAAGCACGAAAACGCTAATTTATATTTGTCACCTAACGGTCACCCACTACCTTCCTTCTTACCATCCTTCTGCCGACCGCGCCAGCTGTTCCTTACCTTTTTCGATCACTTAAGATCGTCACAATCGACCGACTATGAACGCTTCACGTCTTCGTTTGTTGTTGTTTTTTAATTACGCAAATCTGCCGAAATAACGTCAATAAGTCGTCGTTACCTAAAGTTGAAGCGTCGCATTCGCCGCGTGGTGTAAATGACCACTAATCCTGAATGAATAGCAGCGTTACCTGTCAACCGCCGGCCACTGATGTCACAAGTGCTCTTAATATCTCTCCTATTAAAAATTATGTGATACGATGGAAATTCACAATTCGTTTTGCACAATGATTAACGTTATCAGTCAACCCTTACTAATATTATAAATGCGCAGGTAACTCGGTCTGTCTGTGATGTAATTTGGTAAAGAGATACACTAGAGCTTGAGAAAGAACATAGGCAAGAACATAGGACATTAGTCATGAAAAAAGGGGTTGAAGAGGTTGAAATAACCGTTTAAAGTTTGTATGGTAAATTCGTTACTGTTGAAGATGGATTCGTTACTGTGGGAGTTTGTATTTATGTATTTGAAATATAAATATATACATGAAAGTTTACATACTTATTGTTTTTCTAGCGTTTTTAAAATGTCAACCTGCGTGGGGATGAAAACAGTCCCAAGCGACGCAGTCGCGAGCAAAAGCTAGTACCAAATAAAGTATGGATTTAAACAAAATGCCTCGAGAACACCATTTTCCTATCAAGAGAAATCTCAGTAACGGATTAGCGAAATAACATCCAACGCCGGCCGGCATCAACAACTTTCGCGCTCAACTAGTCTGACCGGGACGTACCTACGCACCAATAAACCAACCATTGTACCCTGTTGTGCCCCAAAACCACCCTTAACCCCCTAACATAAGGCTCAAGTTGAATGAACGGTGTAAATTGCATCTGCATATGAAAATATCGCATCCCGCAAGCAGCATTACAAAATGAGGCAGAATTATGATGGATGCTGATGCCTCGTTTCTCGCTTAATAAGACGAGATTCTACTTTACGGTACGCGATGAATAATAAGCTTTATTGTCAAGGGATTAGGTGTGAAATAGCACGTCGATTGTCGAGGAATCAATCGCGAAGTCAGCCGACTCGCGCGCAAGTGTTGGAATGAACGCGACGGCCGGTGTTCGGTTACGGGTTTAATTCTGTTATGTCGAGATACGGACAATTCGCAGTTAGATCTCAAGTGTACAGTCTTATCTGTAATGAAATTATGTTATTCATGGGCCACCGTTATCGAAACACTCAAATTTCCATACGTAATGCGTTGGCTATTTCGATAAGTCGATAGGAAGGCCCGTTCCAACGGGCCGAAATGTAGCGAAAGTTGCAGGACTCGACAAACCATGCGCCTGCGCAATCATCGTCATCATTATTAAGATATGGCAGTTACAAATCATAATTACAAAGTTTCAAATTGTTAATTTTTGGCGTATAGTATAATACAGATATGCAGTTTGGTATTTAATATTCTATCCTCGGGACGAAATCAATCTAGCTTCGAGGTACACACTATTGAAAAATTACAACACGACATCAACAAACAACACTTCAACAATTTGTTAAAGTTTTTCAGTAGTGTGCACCAGGAACCTACTTCGTTGCACCTGTTATTTAAGAGTGTCTGTTATATGTGCGGGCGATTGGGTGACAGGACTGAAACACCTGGATGTTTGGAACTTCTGTAATAGAATTGTTATAATGACGTTACTGATTCCGATTATTTCAGCGAGGTACTGCTTCCCTTCTTTTTGTGGCTTCCCCACGCATGCAGGTCTATTACTTCCTGTCTGGCAAGCAACGCGTTAGTGACCCCGCCAGTCTAGTGTTGCTAATGTATATGGGCGGCGGTGATCACTTAAAATCAGGCAACCCGACTATTCATTTGCCAACTCATAATATAAAAAAAATAATAATAAAAATGGAAAATCGAACTAGACATAAAGTGGACAGACTAATGTATTAGTGTCAATTGTCATCTGTGAGCATGATCCATGCAACTGGGTCGAAATATCGGCGCGAAAAACATATATCGTGAGTACCCGTAACATAGTACAATGTATACCGTCCACGATGATGAGTCGAGTAAATCATATAAAAAAAAAAATTACATAGTGAACGCTGTGTACAAACCTACGTGGGGTTATCCCGGTTAAAGAGTGTTTGGAATCCCTCCACATCCACGCTAAAGATCAAATTAGGAATATTAGTGTTGACCGTGGGTGAGAAATGTTTAAAATGAGCCAAGCAATTTTACCAATAAAGGAACGCACATACGTAATGAAGTAGTCGGCAAGCAAAATACCATATGAGTGGTAAGTTGTCAGGAACAGTTACAGACCTTTTCGAGCGAGCAGCTTGCGGCAACGAAATGTCCCGTCTGTCCGTCTGTAATCTATGACAGGATCTCCGAAGCGCCGTCACTCGCAATTATAACCTACGCGCTGACGGCAGACGAATTGTGTTATGTGTGTACAGCAATGTTAAATAAAACAGCGTCTTACCAACCGTTGCTATTACTGGTTGTATGCATTCAATTTAAATATCAAGTAAATACTAAAATACATTACATTAAAATACATAACAAAATACTAATTTTCAAAATAATGTGCGTATCAGAAATTGATTATCACTTGCTACGGTGAAGGAAAACATCGTGAGGAAACCTGCACTCCCGAGGGTTCTCATAAAGTCTCAATGGTGTGTGAAGTCTACCAATCCGTACTTGGCCAGCGTGGTGAACTATGGCCTGCAGCCATCACATTGTGAGTGGAGACCCGAGCCCATTAGTGGGACAGTTATGGGTTGCAATGATGATGATGATGACTAAAATACATCGTTTGACTGCGATGAAGAAATAGGTAGTATAGGCTCGTGACATGCAAAACCATGGTAAAACATGTAGGTTTCAATTTTGTTACGGTTACAATATTACGAATAGGTGTCCTAAGAAATTGTAACGTATTAGACCTTAATCCTTTTTCTAGTCGTCCGCGTTTGTATTTAGTCTTTATATATATATATATTTCTTGTACGCGTGTGTATGTCACTGAACTCCCCCTAAGCGACTCCGGACTGATTTTGTTGATACTGCGATATGAAATTCATCAGAATGTCCTAGGCGCCATCTGTCGAAAATTGGTCGTACCAACTCAGAAACCTTCGCGGGCTCATGCACAACAACTTTGGTAAAGTTCACCACATGATCAAATGCATAGTTTATATTCTCTATAGGACACACAGACAAACATTCATTTTTATATATATTTTATAAATACTATATATATATATATATATATATATTGATTTTATTTTAAACACTTAAGGAAATGAAATTGTAATTGACTTTTAAATTTGACAAATTGTATAATATGATGGTTAGTAATAAAATAAAAATTATTTTAAACAGCACTGTACATTTGTAATTCTATTGTGATTTAATTAATATTTGCACGCCGGTATGTAGGATTTAGACAGCTAAATCCTGTTAGAGACGTACCTGGTGTTATTTGGACACGTATGTACCTAAATTCGTCAAATAAATAATGTGAATTTGAAAAAAAACTAATTTTTTACCCATTTATTTTTTGAAATTAAAAATTAAAATCTTTCTATTTTCCGTTCTTTTTTAGTCGCCTGTCTTAAAGCACTGCCTTATTGTTGCGTCAGGTGATCATTGAATTCTTCATCAGCGTACTGCGTCCCTTCTTTGTTCGTCTTCCCCACACTTGCAGACTCGCAACGCGTTAGTGACACCCCGGACTGGTGTTGCAAACTTCTGTGGACGGCAGCTATCACTAACCGCCAGGTAACTCGTCTGTTCGTTTGCCCGTTTAATGTATAAAAAAATAAAAAAGCAATTGAACGAAAAGACGTCAAACAAAGTTTGTTGTAGCTAGAATCACGTATCTACGAATCACGTACGAATTGCAATGATATGTCATTTTTAAAAAACCCATACTTTATTTTCAGAATCCGTGCTGGGCTGTTCGATTCGTTAGATGGATGCCGACAATTTAAGTAAAATTCTCTTTGGTACAAATCTTAAAATATTTTGATTGAAAATAAGAATTCCATTTACGCCGTATTTTACCAGTCTAGAATTCTTAAATCCTAATTCCAAGCTGCCATACTGGGAGTATGGCAGCAGTATGGCAGGGAGTATTACTAATTTTTTTTCTTTCACTTTTTTGTACGTAATTATTGTCACCTACCGTAAATTCTCACCATTACCCAGGGTTGACTAGTGGAGAATACCAATAGGCATTAAGTTATTATTAATAAATTATTTACGTAAAATACTAATACTATGTATAATATTCTACACGTACAAATATACATACACAGTAAAGTATACATATCTTTAATACATACTATTAAAGATTTGAAGTTGGGCTAATTCGATTTCATTGTGAAGCGAGAGACTTCATAAAATACTCCTGGACCAGTCTTTTAAACGCAGCTTTAGTAGGAGCTTCCTTGATTTCAAGGCAGGGCGTTCCCAAGTAGTGTTAAACGGTAAATGAATGAAGAATTATTAAAATACAACTGTACTGAAATATCTGGTTACAATTTCCCTTCCAATTTGTCGTTGTCACTTACAGGCATATCGTTACATATAATTGGGTACTGTGAATGATGTCATTAACTTGTGACTCAATGTTGTAAGAAAATAATATTTTATAAGATAGAGACGTTTTCCGATTTGGTTCTAAACCAATAAAAGCCTACACGAGAGCACTGACCTCTGCCAGTGAAACCCTAAGCGTAGGTACTTTGCTTTATTATTAGCACAGGTATCAATGGCCAATGTTGGAATGACGTCCGCATGAAGCTTCGATACTAAGCAGTGATAGCCTAATGGTTTGAACCTTGGTCTCTTGAACGGGAGGTCCTGGGTTCAAATCCTACTGCAAATTTTTGCTTCTAGTTTTCAAAGTTATGTGCGTATTATCACTTGCTTTCTTCGCCGTAGAAGGCAATCAAATGTGGTTGGTAACTTATTAAAATTAAATATCCGACCACTTCATATGAAAAGCCATCACGACTTTACTTACGTATGTTCAAAATTAAATTTAAATAAATTTTGATCGAATCTGGTTTGTACACTTTAATCTTCATGATGGCACATATCTCGTTGTAGGGCTCCGCGTAAGGAGTATTTCTAATATGCGTTTTCTAAAAAATCGACTGAAGTGCTCATAGACCGGCTCATGTTGATTGTAACTTAGCCAAGTTAAGCAATAGCTGACGGGTCGGAAAGTGGATCGCTTCGGAGGGCACGAAAAGCCATCGGTCCCGTGGGTCTATTACATATCTTGAAAACAGAGAGCGCTTAAGAAAATTTTGCGATAATTGCTCGCAAGTAGATCGCAAATTTGTATTGAGAATCAATGCACTGGCATAAATTAACAGTGCTGACATTTACCGTGCAGTCGGTAAACTAAAAATAGATCATTTTCATAAAGACACAAAGTTTTGGTATTACGTATCAGTCTTGACAGCAAATTGGTGCAATTTTGAAGCGAATGGCAGCAGGTTGATTATTTAATTGGTATTGGCGCTAGTTTCGTCGCAAAAAGTAAGTTGAGCGATAAGCAAACGAAAGGAATTACGATCGGCGCTGTTGTAGCTGTTTACAAATTTTAGATAATCGAACAACCAGTTGTTTTCGTCAGATGGCAGTCGTTAAGCATTGTCGGAGACCTTCGAGTAGCGGCTTATATACTTTCAACACTCGGGTTGCCCACCAATCCACATTGGAGCAGTGTGGTGGAGTACCTATGCTATAGGTCGCCTCAGCGATCAGTTTAACTAGTACACCAATAATGGGTTGAAGCAAAAAAAACATAATGCTATCAAAGATAGATTAACGGTATTGACATAAGTATGTCGGAACGGAACTCTCTTGATAACAACAGAGGTCCGTTGGCAACCTATCGGTACGGATCCCTGAAAATATCGGTACAGGATTTACCGTAGAAGACGTAATTTAAAAGCATTGAGCAAAAGCGTTCTTGTTGTTTTGTAAAGAGATTAAAGTAAATCGAATGCCTATATCCGAGCCAGAAGTGCCTCAGCCACCCTCATCGAACATTCTAGACAGTGCCCATTAAATCCCGCTATCCGCCATGTTTATTCCACGGAGGCCTCGCAATTGGAATTTGAATCTAGACATTAACTTTAGGGCAGGGGTCGGCAACATGCTCGTACAGCTTGATTTAAGGAGATTGCTTTGCTATTTGATTAGGGGTTGGGTAGGTCACAAATGAGTACATATAAGATCTCAATTCCTATATTTTACGTATATAGAACTTAATATTGAAATGTAAAATGTAGAAGATAGGAAAATAAGAACGGAAACTGAATGTTTGTTTCCCGAGGCTTTGTGTTTGTTGACCTCCTTATACGAGTAAGCATATAAGGCCTTTGTTATACTTTAATAGTGTTAATGACATTTGAAAAGATCCAACTGTATCGACTAATGTGACGATGTTGTAATGTCATCCCGTACATATAACTTCCTTTGGTTTTACTTAACAAAATCTTATATTATATTTAATATTTTTTATCAAATATGTTAACATACACCTTTGTTTAATAACAACATAACGATGTAGGGCGGAAAGTTTTCCTATAAATAAATAAATTGCTTAGGTATCCGGCAACTTCTTGTCCCGAAGAACTCCCGCACCTTTCTCTCAAATGTTAATATCAAATGGCTTTTAGGCTTCACTTTTCGCAAGTGTTTGATAGTCTGTAGAATAATTTTGTTGATCTTAGGTTTACTATCCCTAGCCTAGCACGAGTTTTACAGGCTTTATTTTAAACTTTTAAGATCTCTCTTAGAGAATCCAGCCAATAAAGTATTTATTTAAGGTTTTATTGTAAGAAAACTACTAAACATATGTATTCATATCATTCTGTTATTATTTAAATTATTTAGTAAATCAGCGATGCTTCTTAATGTTTATTTACTTTTTTAGTTCTTGCGATTTTCTTAGTTCTAGCTTCAAGTTGCATTTTAATCAGTGTTGAAATTTGAATCTTTCGAGGCTCATAAGTTTCAAATCAATTGATACTTACAAAAACCGTAGCAAAAACGTAGTCAATGATGAGATAAATAATTATAATGTAAGATTTTTGGTAATAACATAAAGTAGTTTTACTCTCTACGTTTGTATGAAGAAATGACCGGCTTGCGTAGCCCTAACAATCCTATTTTAGCATGAAAACTCAATTTTATGACTCTCTTAACCTTAAAATGTACTCTAGCAGTGGATCTCGTAGCTTGAGGTCGGTCATATACTAAGGAGTTATAATATATAGTGTGGTTGATAGATAAAATCGTTTTTTTTTAACTACAAATAAGTCATTTCTAATGGCCTTGTATCGTAGTTGGTAGTGAACCTGCCTGTGAAGCGAGGGGTTCTGGGTTTTATTCCCGGCCGGGGTAGATGTTTGTCTGTCATGTAAACCTAAGATTTAAGTAAGGGAGCAATAAAAGCGTCTCTCTCGGCATTCCTCGAATGTTTCTCGGCCGTGACTCACCGGGCGCGTTCGTCTGTCCTTGGAACAACGATTTGTTCCCTTTGCGGTTCTGGAAATTATAAATAAATATTTATCCTTGGAGAATTTGACTAGATGTATATATTGCAGTATTGCAGATGTATATATGTATATATTGTATATATTTTGTATTTGTGGAAAAAATAAAAGATATTATTATATTATATTATACTGCTACAACTCAGAATCTCTGAAGGCTGCTGTAGGTTGGTGTAGGCAGACAGAGTCATGCAGAGAGAATATTCTCGAATATCTGTAGGTTTTATTTTGAGGATAAAGGAAGGTTGATGTTGCTGCATTGGAATTACTAATATTGGAGTGTCCGTTGAAATTCTGTTGACTTTTCATGCGAAAAGGAAACATTGGAAAGCTGCCGAGAAGGTATTCGTAAAGCATCAAGAATGTTTTGAAGATTGGAAAGTAAATCCGCTAAATGCGCGTTAGATTTCAGTTTGAATTTTGTAGCTCAGTGCGATATTTGCTTTGAAAAAATTGGTAGCCTTCAGAAAAACTATAGGTGCCTACTAGGTAGGTATGTTTCTTGTATAGAGACCTCGTGTAACAATATTTTTAGTATTTGTTAAATATGAACTTTGTGCCTAGTGGTTTAAGGGATCTTTTGGATCCTTTGAATCCGTAGGGAGCGCAGGACCCTATCAGGAGTACCCAGGTATGCGCCCTTCTATGCGGATCTAACTCACTTCTCATCGTACTTAGTCGATTTTTCTTATTCGGCTACAGAATGAAAGCATACATTGCACATCACAATATAATCTGTATATAATGTTATGGGTAGCTCTTGTAAGGTTTAAATAAAAATCTTGAGCTTGCCTACATCTGATATGTAGACATTGAAAATGTATTTACCAACCTTGACTTCTGTCGCCGCCCGCCCTTGGCCTACACTCGCGTATTCATCGTTCATATTCAACCAGATAAGAGGTGCACTCTAGTGCTGGGGCCGGGAGTGACATTGACATACGTATTTTGTGAGGTCGTTGAACATTGCCAAACTGGCATTGTGTATTCGCATGTAACGTAGTGCACAACGATTCGTTTCTCAAAGGGGCTTAGTACCATTTTTTGCCATATTGGGGCCGCCTAGAATCCCAATCTCATGCTGGCCGACCAGGTTGTCGAGGCGACATAGTCAGCTGCTTCGTGCTATGGCGTCACGAAATGATATTTTTTTTGTAAGCCAGTCCAGTCGTGGTAGCACCCTCTTGAGTTAGCCGGCAAACGATTCGTCGAGTTCCGGCTGGGGGCGTGAGAGCCAGTTCTCGTCCTTTTCTCTCCTCCTTCAGTCATCTTCCTTCCCATTGCTTTAGCGATGTACGGTTTCCCTTCATCGTTTCCCTTCCCCCTCGCGTGCGGGTATGTTGCGGACTTCCTTCCTGGCACGTAATGCGTCAGTGACACCCCTTACTAATGTCCACGGACGGCGGTGATCACTTAGCATCAGGTCACTCGTCTGCTGGTTAGCCTGCGTATAATAAAACAAGATTCTGCTTAATTTACTAAAATTACTAGACTATTACGACGTAGGAGACTTGAGATTCTAATATATTATCATTGTAACACATTTTCTATTTTAATCTCAAGCCCACTCTATGCACTGTAGCGGACCATTAATAGACCGCGTAATTAAATCGTATACATTTTTTTTTTGCTTAACACCAGCTGTTGTACCAGTTGTTACACCGTCACGGCAGAATGAGGAGTGGTGGTTTTGCATGTTACCGGTCCATTCCATTATATTACCTCTAAACACCAATATTAAGACATCCACTGACCTTGGTTCCTCCGCAGGCTTGAAGGTGGGGCTGCAGGAAGGGCGCGGCATTTGTTCCACCCTCGATTTGGGGTATTAAGGTATCTAAAGCGGGGTTCTATATTATATTTGGGTAAGGGCGCCCGTCGGGAATTCTTACTAACAACCCTCGATTCACAGAATTCGGGGTTGGGATTTTCTTTGGAGAAATTATGTTGCGATTTAGACTTTCACATCTGGAGATATCGCCACTTTCACCTTTTGTTGTAAAACTGTTCTTAAAGTTTATTTTTATTACATGAATAGTCGATTGATCTCAGATTTTAAATGTTATTGTATAGCGTGTCAGATTTGATATCTGCGAATTATTATTACTTGTAATCTACTAAGTAATCAGAAAAGCGTAGTTTGTCAGAGAAACCACAATTTGTCAATGTACCAGAGTACCTACTTAAACTTTAACCAGTTGATGATTATTTCAAATAATAATAGATAATTATTTATTTTTAGAAGAAAATTATGAGACTCTTGTTCTGTGTATCAGTAGCCTTAAACTGTATTGGGTTACTAAGGCAGAAGAAAATAAAAGGAATGCTAAGAGATTGTTCTCTGTGGTGACCCGTTCCATCTACATAGCAGTGATTCATATGCTATATCATATTATATATACTGGTGAGTCATAACAAACCAGTTACTCATA
>DWKC01000922.1:0-11167 GCA_018249195.1 Racta chiria
CCGGCCGCTAGAAATATCCTTAGTTAATTGGTCGTAAAACCCTTATTTTATGACTAATGTGATTCATTCATTCGTCACAAATGTTGGAACAGGTGTATCTTTTGAAATCATTAGGCATACTCGTTTTTAGTTATCATAATATTATTGTTACTTAATACTATCTATTATTATAATAATAATCTCTGTATACCTAATTTATAAAAAAAATAAAAGAGTATATTTATTATTACATCAAGACAACATTTATTGCGTTCATGTAGGGGTGGAGATTGTTGTAATGTTATTTGATAGGTCGCTCTATATTTAGCGAGACGCAGCGCCCCATCACTTTAACGAGTGACGACTTGATGTAACCATCAAGTATACAATACAAGGCTACTAAAAGTCGCAAAGTCGCAAGGAGTAGAGGGGTGGTATACACGCGTCTACTCCGTCGCGTGCGCAGGCACTGGCATGAAATGAGATCGCAACCGCCGCGCCAGATACTCGGCACGCGCTGCTTGTCTACTTTATTACCAGCCTTTTACCAGCCAGTAGTATTATCTTTGCTCTTACCATTCTCCGCTTGCGCAGGTTATCTTGCTTTTTACTTTAATGAATTTACCGCATTCGCGATTTAGTGCGGCAAATGTAAATACTAAAAATGTAGATTATTTTGTTTTTAAATTGTCAAAAAATTGCAGGTAATCAGAATATATAAGATTCAGTATAAAAAAGATAATGATGATTTAAAGAATTCCGTCTGTAAAAATTAACGGAGTAGCTGTGTCCGCTAGTAAACAAATATTATTTGAATATAATGGATAGGTACCCATATGATAAATTATTTTCTAACACGCTATTTTATTGACTCTAGTTGTCACTACTTAAAAACCACTCGAATTATAGGTAATTACACATCTCTCACACGCTCAAATATTTGTCACATTAGGATGTGACTCAAATATTTGAGCTAGAGAGTGCTAGAACTGTTCCTACGTATTAATTTTATCACTCACAAGCCTACTTTTGTGATTTAAGCCAACTGAAATGGTTTCTTTAGCCAATTTTGTGATTATAGTTATTCTTCTAAGCACCACACAAGGTGTATTAAGTGATATAATATTACCTGGAACACAATCGAATAATGACAGCATTTCGGATTGCTTAACAAAGATATTTAAAAAAGAAATTTCATCCAACAGCATTGTATTTATAGTATCGTCAAACAGCAATCACAAATCGTTGCTTCAATCTATTAATATGTATTACCTCTTTTCTGCCATTACAAGGTCGTTTGATGAACAACAGTGGTTGGTATTTCCGGACGCGTATCTAATATCACTCAAAAATAAATTTGATCTCTTAACAGGAATTACAAATCTATCAAAAGATTCATCCTGGAATCCCACAGCAAAATTCATAATAATATACAAGAATATTGGAGACGACCAAAGTGAAATACTCGAAGTGTTTAGTGTGCTATTAAGAAAAAATATTATTAACGTTGTACTTATCAAAATTTCTAATAATAGCGACGTGGAGTTACTTACCTACTTTCCATATAGCGGTTCCAGATGTGGTAAAGATGCCAGTGACATCAGAAGCCTCGGATATTGCAGAAACTTAGATGATGCCACCTTATTTCCTGATAAGGTTCCCAACGGTATTCGAAACTGCACAATATTAGTAATAGCCAGAGAATGCGCACCATATGTTATAATTGAAAACGGAAACTATTCAAAATACCTTGATATTGGTATTGAGCAGTACTTATTTGAGATTATAGCAAAATATGAAGGATTCAATTATGAGTTGAAGTATATCGATCCTGAAGAAGGCTTTGGAGTTGTTTTGCCAAATAAAACGACTACTGGCTTGCTTGGATACTTACAAAACGATAATGTAACCATTGTTTTAGGAGGTCTGTTTCTGTTAAAGAACCGAATAGAAATGTTTGATTTCATCTATGGTTATAATTATGCATTTTTTAGTATATTTACTCCTGTGATACCAGAACAAAAATGGACCCGAGTCTACCGACAGTTTGGTTTGACGACATGGGGATTGATAATCATTGCTTTCTTATTTACCACGGCAATAATACTAATAACACTTAGTGTAACTTCCAGAAAACCCAAAGACAAGCTAATGATTATTTTAAAGATATGGCGTTACTTTTACGGACAAGCAGATGACAACTTATTTAGACAACAATATTTAAAAAGAATTATGCTTGTGTGGGTACTATTCACAAACAGCGTCGGCGCATTCTATAATACCGCTTTATACAGCCTCATTACGGGACATGTTCAAGATCAAATTCAGATAAATCCAAGTGACTTGGCTTCGTTACCTTTCACTCCATGTATCAGCGACAATGTAAGAACTTTCTTTAATCTTTCGTATAGCGAAATTTTCCCAGAGGGCGACAGTAATCCTAAATGTCAGAACACGGACACAGCATTTGAAGGTGTTGGTACCCGAACCGACTTATATACCATTGATACAGACTACGCCTACTTTCTGAGAGGATCCAAATACGAAGATGCGGAAGGAAGACCTAAAATAAAGAAATGGGATTTCCCACGGAATCTTGTTTTTAGCATATATATGAATAAAGGGTTTCCCCTGAGACACAGCTTTCAAACACGTGCTCTTGTCTTCTACGAAAGGGGGTTGCTACAGAGACATCTCACTAATGTACTTGCTAAAAGGCCATTGGTAGTTTCAAACTTAAAGAGAAAGTATAGTCCAATACGTTTGGAGGACTTTATAATTCATTTCTCCATTTTGATTATCGGTGCAGTGATTTCTTTTATAACTTTTTTGATAGAACTTAGAGCTGGCAAAAAGAAAATGTTATAAGTTACCTATTACCTATTCTATTCACGTAATGTTTTATAGATTATTCTGTGTTTCTAGTAAGAATATTATTGTGTGATTTAATAAAGTATGCATTTAAATAGAAATAACCCGTGTGGTTGTTTGATGTCTGTGCTTTTGAAAATTAATAATTTAAATTGAGTCTTGATGTTCACTTCAAAGTTTATTATACAATTTATTATTAAAACGTAAGGTTACATATAATGACCTTAGATGCACACTTACTCCAGGGTAGTATGAACATTACTATGGATGAATATCAGGAGTATCAGCGTCCAATTACGCTTAGTACGCCAGTAAGTACTGCGCTAAGAGGTAAGGCCCCAACCAATATTGTTTAACAATAGAATAGAATAAAATATAGTTATTTCGACATTTGACAAATATTAACATAATTAAAAACAATACAAGTCAAAGAAAATCTCATAAATTTTTCATTACTACATTTTACTACATCACTACATTTTACTAGATCGAAGAAAAAATCTTTTTTGCTCTAAAATATTAGTCTCAATCATGACGTAACTGATTCACGATTTGTTTTCGACGGTAAATTTTCAGAACAAGTCTCAAGGTACTCATATTGTAACTCGACAGAAGCAGAATCTCCGTCGCGTTAGATCCCTTGGGATACTGGTGATATGCACGACACATGATGAAAGACGCCATTTCAATCGTAATTTCAGCGTAGTGCACATAGAAAATACGAGACGTGAGAAGGGAAAGTTTTGTCAGTAATTCTGTCTAGGCAACTAGGTAAACTAGCACATAGGCAAATAGCAAGGCGAGCTACACGAGCCCAAGCTAATAATCTGTAACTGATCGCTGTCTGTACATGAGAGATATATGAAAGAAAGTTATAGGGTGGTTTGTAGAAAGGGGTATAACCCAAAACAACCATTTTTAGAATTTTTGTCTGTTTATCTGTTTGACTGTGCCTTTGTTCACGCTAATCTCAGAAACGGCTGATCGGATTTGAATGCGATTTTTACTGATGGGGCTAAGCTTGGATTGACACTTAGGGGTATTTTTATTGTAATCGGTGCACAAATAAGATATGATAATTTAGGAATGAATGGAAATCTAGTTGACAGATGTCGCTCAAATTTCAATAGAACCAAACGACAAACATCAGCATTCGAATAAAAAAAGAATCATCAAAATCGGTACACCCAATCAAATAAAGAACCTCCTTCTTTGATGGAGTCTGTTAAAATCTACGCACTAGGATTCCTTGTGCTGCAAGAGACAAGGACAACATAAATAACACATAACAAATATCACCCATGACCCGAGAACAAATATTTATCTGTACTGTACAGTATATCAGACTGTGTATATGTATCTGGTACATAAATAACGGTCATCACGAGGAATCGAATCTGTTTCGTAGGCAGACTCACTACCAACTAGGCAACCGGGCCACCATTACCCAAACAGTAATTTGTTCATGAAATTTCAACTATTAATATATTGACATCGTTCGAAGCTGACTTCGGAGTAATCTCTAATTACGCCCAAATTACACCCATCCATTATCGAACTGTGATGAGGGTTTCGGCTGTCACTGCAAATTTCATTACAAGTGACTATAGATAATTATATATAATAATACGTCAATTACAAAGTAATTAATGAATGTCATGAAATGTATTTAATTGCCGATATTATATTTGAAAATAAACATTACCTAGATTTTTTTTAATGTCCTCCTAAGATACTTCTTATGGTAAGTGGATACCGTAGTCTAAGGACTTGGGTGATTCTAGGCGCATCGAAAATAAGATGCCGGCCCTGAAGAAGAGTTCTTTTTACTGCGTTTTTGAAGAACTATATAGCACCAGGGATTAAGTCAGGAAGGTCAAGGATAATTTTAGGTTATTTGGTTTTTTATGCTCCAAAAAGTCCTGGACATCCAACATATTTGGAGTTTGAACGTGTAGTTACTAATGGCTTCAACCCATTAATTACTGAGCACAGGGCTCTCCTAATAACTGAGGAGCCTGCCATGCCTAGAGCGTATACCAACACCTGCTCCAATGCGGGAACGATGGAGACGTTTGCAGGTTAGTAGGTAGTAGTTAGTAGAGGCTGTAGGGAACACAGGGAAAAATAAAACGCGTCGTTGTCCAACCTATCGAGATGGCCGACTATTAGTGCCGGTCAGCTATCCTATTTATTTTATAAAAGGTTCAATGTTATGTATATATAATAGTGTTTACGCATCAATCGTATACCTACTGATGTCGTAGTCGCTCATCACGTTGTCACGACCAGTTTATCAGGCGCAGTGGATTGCTATCCAAGCTTTCCTTCATATATTTCTATTACAAATAATATAAATATGTAAGGGTAAATAGGTAGTAGGTAGGTACACTACCCGTAACTATACTAATTTCTGGTACAAATGAATAGAAATAACTTAACATTAGAATGCGTGCGTCGCCGACAGTGGCCTACCAAAGTGATGGCATTTTTTGCCTCTGACAAGACTTAACGACTGCCAGCTGACGATAACAGCAGGGACCGACGGCTTTACGTACTCTCTGAAGCTCATTTTTTTACCACTAACGTTCACCCATCTCTCCTACCGACCGCGCCCGCTGTAATTTAACTTTTTTGATCACTACATCGACAGTAGACGCGGAGCTATGAACGCTTCGTTTCAAACCGAATGAACTACATAACCTTTTTTTAAGCCTCGCGATGCAGGCCTAGATAATGAAACAAAACCCAATTGTGGATAGGCATGCAATGCAGATAATGAAGCTTGTTTTAAAGATAGTTATCAAATCAGTAAACAACTTTGCCAATAACCAAAGTATTTCCAACGATGGTGTTTGCGAACTATCTCTGATCAGAACCTGATGCGATTTCATTTACGTGGAATTTAATTCGCAAACCGACACGTACAGTGATATTCGACAGAAATGAAGCTGTATCGGTTTTATCGTCCAATAATGAATTTTGAATATTTAGTAATACAGAATACAGTACGCAGTGCTACTAATTTACATAATGAAACATCAATTGTCGCTGACAAAGTAAACCTGGAGAAGTGAATTTAGGATCATAGGTGGAAAAGCACTAAGAAAGAATTTTATTTATTTATTTATGTATTTATCCTTTATTGAACCACAATGCAATATTACGGTACAAATAATAATAATAATACTTTATTGATCATATTTTTTTCGGTTACATTTGTATGCAGAACACTGCCTCCCAGAAAAGCGCGAGTTGTGGCCTGGGAGGAAGTCCCTTTCCATATAGTGTTACAAAACAAAAATATATATATATGTATAACATAGTAACAATATTAGTAATATATATATAGTAATAATATTATTAATAAGTATATATATATATATAATAGAGCCTATTATTAATAATAATAGTTTTTTGTGTGTGTGTGTATTTGGTGTGCGTGTAGTGTATGTGGTGTGAGTGTACTTACATTTCACGCAATATTTTGACTTACATTAAGTGAGCTCGATGTTCCTATGATGAAATAAATCTTTTGAATTGATAACATGATATGATATGATATCCTATTGCCAAAGAATCTCTCTTATAATGTAATTTTCGAGTTGATAGTAAATTGGGATATTGGTTATGCTGTTGGTTTAATTACAGAAATTGACAAAAATGTCCCTGGTAAGTCTAAGCATTATTAAGTCAACTTATTTCTAAAACAAGTAACCTTGAGTTTTAGTTTATTTGTGCCTCTGTTCATTACTGCCAACTTATTTCTAAAACAAGTAACCTTGAGTTTTAGTTTAAATAATAAGGGATCCGAATTTTCCACGGAACTCTAAAAAGGGTAAGAATTGTGTTCACTAACACAACAAGACAACATATTTACTAAAACGAAGCCTTACCTGGTGGAGTTCAGACTCGAGGCCTTCCTTGGTGGCCTGCATGGCCTCCAAGCTGGACCGGCACTGCGCCAGGGACCGCTCCTTGGGCCCTCGGAACCGCTCTATAGACGCTAACTCCTCCTTCATCAGACGGATGTCTGCTTTCACTTTGTCAAATATGTCCCTGGCAAGTTAAGTAATTTTGAGTAAATTTGGTACCTTAGATACACTAGAGCTTGAGAAAGAACATAGGCTGCGCTAAATAGCATAATACTTGCATGTTAACTTTTGTTGCATAAATACAAAGTCTATGGTTTTATGTTTGATAATTCGACAAACTTACTATGTAAAGTTTCGTCCACAGGATCAACCCCTTCAACCATTTGTTTTGCGATAAAAGGTAGCCTATATTCTTTCTCAAGCTCTAGTTACTTCAGTTTTTCTTACGTTTCCGAAATGTCGACCTGCATGGGGATGACAACAGTCCCACAACATAGTCCCGGGCAAAAGCTACTAAATTGATCTACCACATCACCCAAATGCTTGTCTAATCTAGTACTCTTACCAACCACAAAAATTACCAAATCGATCGGTTACAACCAACTCACTTGGCCTTCCCCTGTTTAGTCTCCGTCCTCTGCATATCAGACACTATGCTGTTGATGCTGCTCTCGGTCTTGTTGAGGTCCTGTCGCAGCGAGCTGAGCTCCTGCTCCAGGGTGGTGATCTGCTCCATCAGCTCCGACCGAGTCTTCTGCATCTCCAGCCGAGACCGGGACTGGTTGAAGTACCCACCGGTCAGCGAGCCTTTCGATGATACCTGTTACAATAATTGAATAAATAACTCACACGCAGTTACCTGAATCCAAGCTTAGCGCTTACATACATGCCTTTTTTTGTTTAAATATGGATTGTATTGTTTTAGTATAGTTTTTTTTGCACACCAGACTTCGAAAAAAACAGACTAATAGGCCAGTAAGGAAATCAATGTAACAATAGGCGGTTTGTTTTTTAATGTGTTACATGTGGTATGTACATGCACATATGCACTTATACACAATCACACAACACACACAAACGCAGACACACATAGTTTTATGAATTTCAAAAAGGATTATCACAAAAAGAAAAAAGCAAAAATAGAATATCTGCACATCAATATAAGACCATAGCACATATTATTGTGGGGGCCGACTCCAAGTGGTATGCGACTGCGTGTTTCTTAAAATCGTTTGTCTCATAAACCACACGTCCAAATACCTTACAGTAAAAACCAAAATAATTATGTTAACATGCATAAAAGCAGTTATTGTGGCGTAAGTAGAAAAATTTGGTTATATCCTACTAATATTATAAATGCTAATGTAAGTTTGTTTGTTACGCTTTCACGCGAAAACTACTTAACCGAATGATCGGTTAATGATATGAAACTTTGTACACATAACGTTGGAGGTATTAGAAGGAAACTTTTTTTTTTATCGGAATGTTAAAAAAAAAATAATTAAAAAACATGCTTCATGTATCTCATTAGTAAAGCAAATTTCGTAAAAAACACTTAGAATCGACCCCTTTTTTCGGAAATTCGATTAACAGATAAAAATCCTTTTAATTTTCCAGGATGATATTAATATACCCTATGTCCAAGATTCCACGATTATATTAGCAATTGAACAAGATATTGCCGATTGAAATTTCAAATTCATAATTTCGGAAACAAACATACAAACAAAAAATAATATTATTTTTATAATAATACTAGTATAGATAGTTTTTATCAATTTTATCACTTGATTTAGTGTAGGAAAACATCGTGAGGAAACCACAAGGTTTATAACGTTTATGAAATTATAATGTCATTATAGATGTGCGAACCAAGCTTGGCCGGCATTGTGGACTATGGCCTGTTCCCTCACATTGTGAGACGACACCCGAGCCCAGGAATGGGACAGTTAATGCAATTTCATATTGCCAGTTATACAGACCTGATCTCCCTCCAACGTGACACAGTCGAGATGGAACTGCTTGCCCAGCTCAGTGGCGCACTCCAGGTTTCTGCAGATGAGTGTTTTACCAAATATGTACTTCATGGCTTTGGCGTACTTCAGGTCATACTTCAACTTCTGGACCATAGCTATTGCATTCTGCAACATGTTGAAATATGTTAGTGCTTTTAAATTGATTCATCGTAAAGGACCTATTTATACTGATTTGATGTAAGAAAGGATTTCAACAAAGCCGGATTTAAAGCGGGGTTACCATAAAATTGGATTAATATTATTTTTAATATCAAAAAATATATGACTAAAATTGTCTCTAGGTGAATTGGAAACACTCATAATATAAATAAACTAATGTTATCTGATTGACACCTGTCCTGGCAATGTAACTCCTAAGCTCAATGCTACCAAATCTAAGTTGAATGACAGATGGATGACTCACATTATCATTGGGATACACCATATCTCGGACCTGCAGGCGGTTAAGGGGCATGAAGGTGACCTCCCCGGGCAGGCTCTGGCGGTTCATCTCCTTCAGGATTTTAGTTCCCACCGTGTCGGACTCCACTATGTGGTGGAACAGACGGTTACCAGCTGTCACCTAATACATACCATGATTGATTTATCTAACATCAAACAAATTTATATTAAAATGAAATATCAGATGAGTCAGATGAGTGCCAGGAATGGGATTTTTAAGTTTGTGTTAATGATGATAATGATATCCAAGACGTATTAGTCTATGGCGACCTGCTCTTAACGTCTGGCGTGGATTCTTATAATGGCTGGTGAAGCCGAACTTGGTCTAAAAGATTCTATCACAGGAAGAGCAGTACAACTAAAAAAAAAATATTTGGACAACTCACACACTGCCATATGACTCCAAATTAAGAATTAGCTTGTACTATGGTGACCCAGACACACAGAACATTAGGCCAAGTCGGAAGCCTCTTTTGATTGCTTCTTCCGTCACTTGGGTTGGGCACTAACCCCTCCACCAATCCGTACTGAGCACGGATATCTCTTCATAACTGAGGTGGGTTAGAGCATACTCCACCACTCCACCAGCCAACTGGCTGGTTTGCCATACCTCAACGGCAGTGTAGATAGTCTTGTCGCAGGTGAAGTTTTCTATGACGGGCCCGTAGTACTGCGTGGCGATCTTGGCCCAGTCCCCGCCGCGCTCTTGGAATGTTTCTAGCACTTTCCGAACACTGTCACGACCGTTCAAAATAGGCTGCCAAGAAAAGAACATGCATATAATTAATCTATATATGTATTTATTATTAATACGTCGTAGTTAGTACCCCTTTGTCCGAGATTAAGCGGACGCAGAAGTGTGAATTTTGGCGCAGTTAAAATATTTATTGAGGAGGAACAATGTACATATAGAAATATATTAATGCATTGAAAAAATTAATAAATAAAACTTTACACACACTACAATGTATATGACACACATTTTCGTTTGTCAATTTCAGTGCTGCCGATGGCACATTGAATTATGGTTAAAATTAAACTGCATCGGCAAATGGATTTCTTAAATTGGCAACATTTCGTGTTACATAAGATTATTTATTAACTGAAATCCCACAATAAATTATAACTATGTAAACCTTACCTTTCCAGCCATGGAGCGTAGCGCTTGGTCCGCTTTGGCCAAATCTTCCTTCAGTGACGACAAATTTTGTGTCAAGGTAGTCTCTTTGCGCCACAGCTCACTATAAAATTGGTAAAAGGAAATAATTACAAACTCTAGTCGATTAAAATAAAACACTTCGCTTATTCTTTCTTCTTTTTTGCAACTCTTATCTGTCCCACTAATGGGCTCAGGTCTCCAGTCACAATGTGAGGGGTTCATGCCATAGTCCACCATGCTGGCCAAGTGCGGATTGGTAGACTTTACACTCCTTTGAGGACTTTATGACAACCCGTACTGGGTTTCCTCACGATGTTTTCATTCACCCGAGCAAGGAGAATCAACTTCTGATATGCGCATCATTTTGAATATTAGAGGTGCGCGCAAGCAGGATTTGAACCCGGGACCTCCCGTTCAAGAGACCAACGTTCAGACCATTAATTAGGCTATAACTGCTATTTATGGCTCATCATTTATAATATTGAATAATTAAAAAAATTACAGCTTTAAATTAATTAACAATTAAGGACATTACTGAATAACTAGCTGGCGCGTGCGACTTGTTCCACGCAAATAATGAACATACTTCTAAATAGGAAATAATACACATTTATATCCCTTAAATTTTACCCTATATGACGAGTTTACAAAGATATTTTCTTAAAGAACCAATAACGAATGGTTATATTTCTATAGTCCACTGATTTTGGCTATGCATTCTCCGTATAAATAAATATGTTAGGACAACTCACACACGACCATCTGATCCCAAACTAAGCATTAGCTTGTACTATGGTGATCAGACA
>DWKC01000923.1:0-11165 GCA_018249195.1 Racta chiria
TTACTTTTAATCACAAAAAAGTTTGTCCTGGGTGGGAATCGAACACACGACCTCCGGCTTAGCAGTCAGGTTTACTAACCACTAGACCAACAAACAGGCTAGTCTGTATGGATTTTATATCAGGGTTACGAAGACAATCACTATGAGTAAACTCTAGCTGTATTTATGTCGTCATTAATTAATATATTTTTCCAAATATACGTATCAGAAACGCATTCACTTTGCCAAGTAAAGTTTCCAAAGAAATTTCTGATAATGACGAAACATTTGGCAGTATCGATTATTGTACTAAAGCCAATTGGTGTAACAGATAATAATGTGTGGACAGCTTCTAAAGATGATATCAGAATGTAGATATTTAACAGGTGTTCGTGACAGCAAGTGGCTGTTGCTAACTGGCCCAGTAGTCGCTGGCACGTGTATTATAATTAGTTAGAAATATATTTTTTACGATGACACACTCGAGTTATTTATGTTAAAATTTTTATGAGGCTTAAATGAGTTGCACATTAAAAAATATACTTAACGAGTTGAATTGTAAATATGGCGGTGGCTGAAGTAGCTTCTTGTTTATTATTAGTACAATGTAAGTTAACGCTTTACGTCGTCCTTTGTTTTCTTGACTATTAGAATTTTATAAAAGTATAAACTTGTATCAATCCGGATTTGCATGATTTTATAAACAGTAGAGAATGCTATTAGCATTAAGCTCGCCCTTTGTACCGTAATGTTTTATTGTGGTTCAATAAAGGTTTATTAATATAAATAAATATAAATTTTATAGTTAAAAAAATCTACTATCTTTGGAAATAGAATTGTTTGAAAAAGAGCGAGGTGGGGAGTGAAGACATTCAAGTTTTATCCATCCATCCAACTGGTTTAGAAGTTTCGAGGAACGTTGCTACGTGAACAAATTGAGGTATACTTATATAACCGATTCACGCCACGCCTCATTATTGAATCAATGTTGGTATGTCAGCACAGTCAAACATACGTCACCATCACCAATTTCATCCAAATATACAACTTATCAGGCGTAGCAGCAGCGGGGATCTCTCACGAGCACCAAGCCAAGATGCTGCAGCAGCAGCAGCAGCAGATGCTGCGCGCGCAGCAGCAGATGCGGCCGCCGCCGCCGGAGTACAAGCCGCGGTTCGTGGCCGCGCCCGCGCCGCGTCGGACCGCAGCCCCGCCGCGGGCCTTCGCTCCGCACGCGCGGCAGTACTCGCCTGAGTGGCGGCACGTGCTCATGCAGCAGCAGGCCGCTAGGCAGCAGTTTCCTCATCATCATCAAGGTATATATGAGTTACTTGATATTGAGCATATTAGAGACGTCCTTAGAATATTAACATCAATCCCATGCTGATAGATACCGGTGTCGTCAGAACAGAGAGCAGTCAGCTGCCTGTGGTAGGTCTTTGCGTAAATAAATACATTATGACGTAACATCAAAATCCGAATAATATTAACGATTATTATTAATACTGGTAGTATTAATTTTATTAATATTTTTCTTGCATCTTTCTTGGCCAACCTCCTGTCGGAGTTAGCTATGAAGAAACACGTCGTGGTCCGACTGGAGGCTTGAAAGCTATTTGTTATTTCTTGGTCGTCGTCGCGTCGGTCAGTCCTATGGTGTTTTCGATGTGTATGGAGGCCACTTACCATGACTTATATTACAGACAATGAATAATTTGTTTTACGATTCGAAATAATTGTGCTTTGTCTTTCACGAGATTCGAAGTTCAAATATCAATCCTTACTAATATTATAGATGCTAAAGTAACACTGTCTATCTGTCCGTCTGTTACGCTTTCACGCCTAAATTACTGAACCAATATTGATGAAAATTGGTACTCTGTTAGACTAGAAGTAGAACGAGAACATAGGGTACTTTTTATAGCCAATAACGGCTTAGAAGGGTTGGAATAGGGGGTTGAAACGAACTTCTGTTCGTAAATTTCGAAGATTTAATCATAAAAAAAATGTTTTTGACAAAAAATTATTATGATCCAATGTACAACATCTCTTAGATTAAGTGTTTAGTTTAATGTATCCTGTGTATATAAATAATAAAAATAAAAAATAAAAATATGATAAAAATGTTGATAAAAAAAAAATGATAAAAAAATAACTAAATATTTGTACTAGTGTTTTGAAAAGAAGTTGGTGGTAAAAGCTAGTCATACATAAACCAGATAGTAACTATGTAATTTATATATTCAGGTTTCAATATGGGCGGTATCGGTGGTATGGGCGGGGTGGGCGGCGGCTCGGTGGGCGCCGTGTCCCAGCAGCAGCAGATGCAGCTCCAGCAGGCGCGGCTGCAGCAGCACCAGCTCATGCAGCATCAGCAGCAAAGGTCAGTTCTTTACACAATCCAACTAATACTATAAATGCTGAAGTTTGTGAGGATGGATGGATGGATGGATGGATGGATGGATGGATGCATGTTTGATTCTCTTACCCATAAAAACTACTGTACGCATCTGAACGTCATTTTAGCACAGAGATAGATAATAGTCAGGAATAACAAAAAAGCTACTTTTTTCAAGATACCACGCGGGCGAAGCCGCTGTCGAAACCTAGTATTATATAATATATGTTTAATGTAATATGTTTCACAAACAATGAGTATAGTCTGTTTTTTTGATCTTGCGTTATATTGTAAACAAAACACGGCAAAACACACTTACACTCGATCAACAATCACAAATACAGCCTCACATACAAAGTCGAGGCTTAAATCTGTCCGCGTGAATATATAGGTATTCATACTTCTTTGGTTAAATAAGAAAAGTTGTTTTTTTACGTTCAACCTAACCTAAACCATTGTTATCTTTCAATAAAGTCACAAATCAAAAATATTATTTTATACTTACGATGATTCGTCACAGTAAACGCCTTGCTCAATATTATCTCTGCCACTTAGAAATTAAAAGACTAACGTTTAACATGAAGCCAAGAAATACACCTTATGTGATGTTAGATGTAGTTTATAGTCAAATAATAAATAAATAAATAAACATATAGTCTAGTTTTTGACAAATTCCATAGACAGAGAGGGCAATGTTCTCTCTTTCTATTTAACGCATCGCTATGCGTTTCGTAAAATAGCTCGGCGTCCACTTTACATATATGTTGATGACATTTTGGAGTGTACATATATGAATCAATTTGAACGGAATCAAGCATATAATTACTTTATTGTTGCTTTTATGAGCTTTTATGAGTTGTTGGTGCCACATTTTCCTAATTTTTTTTATACACGTTTATTTCTAGGGCGTCAAACCAGCAACAACCACAAATGTCACACCTGATAATGCAACAGAACCAGATGATGAGCGTTCAAGGACAGGTAATGACTCCGTACTTTTTAATATCAGTATTTGGTAAACTGTACTTGCTCGGCACCGTTTAGTGAAGTGCTTCGAAAGCCACGATTCGAATAGGATTTTTATCAAAAATCTTTGCGTAGCAACCGATGTTATATATGTCGGATAATCCTTTTTTCCTCAGCACAATTCGATATTATATGTAACCTCATCTATATACATATATATAAAAATGAATGTTTGTCTGTATGTAGAATCGTAAGCTGTGCATTTGATCATGTGATGATCTTTAGCAAAGTTGTTGTGCACGAAGGTTCTGAGTTGGTACGACCAATTTTTGCAGATGGCGCCACTGTCAGTCCAATGAATTAGTGATATACGCACGCACTCAAGAAATATAATTTTTTTTCAGATGTCAAACATTCACATGAGTCAATCGCAGAGCATGTCGATGCAACAGAGCATGGGCGGGATGGGCAGCGCGCACCAGGGCAGTCCCATGCAGAACGGCCCCATGCAGGGCCAAGGACCGATGCATGCACAGAACATGCAACAGGGCAGCATGATGTCTCAGAACGGACCTATGCAAGGTTCTGGGGGGTCTAACCATACCTTCCCCTCGTTACATAACACGTCTTCCTTCTCCGGACAAACAGCTGACTTTAATTTGGACTTCCTTGACAACATGCCTTCCACTGATGCCAGTAATCTTACCGCTCAGGAGTTACTTAACTCATTGGATAACTCGTTTCTTGATATCCTATAAAGGTTTTATTGAAGGCGGTCAAACTTTAATAGGCGGCGCTACTGAGTTTTGTGACGTCATACTGTATGTGATAGATATTTTGTTCCATAATTACGACGACCCTGTAGTCTGTAGGTAGGGATCCTATCTGCGAATGCGATTTGTGTCAGATGAATGTTTATTCTCGGGTTATGAGTGTTATTTGAGAAGTGTATTTGTGTTATCCATGTTACATTGCAATGCTTATTTATTGATTAAATATAATTTTCACGTTATTAATTTTGGTCGCATGGAGATGTCTCCATGTGATGATGCTTGTATGTACAAGCTCATAAATCTCATATACTTCCAAAAAAAAAACAATAAAATATATGTGGGTATTTTGAAAAAATCGCGAGTCAGTAAACCGGATCAAGGACGTATTTTCAAATATGTACTTATACAAATTGAAATGTATTTATTTGTATAAGTGTTAAAGTATTTTACAGTACACTTCGTCAAACATTGACATACAAATATTATATACACATTAAACCTGAACATTTGGAAACTCACAAAAATGTATGGTGTCCCAGAGTCTAGTAGCGCCAAGATGATAATAATATTGTAGTGTGACCAATGTAAGGCAACAATGACCAAAGTTCATCATGAATTTAACAACAGACTTTAACGCGATCGACAATGTTTAGAATTGCGAGTCTTCGATGTGTTTAATACTTTCTGATGTCATTTATGTAGGTAATATTTATTGTGAAAATATCCATTTCATTAATATTTATAGTTTTACAATCGTTAGTAATTTCTCTTGTAAAAATATATTAAGATGATCGTTTATAATAACTTATGAAATAGTAACAATAGATTCTGGATACTCAAATAAAAATGATTCGTATATGTTCGGGAGAGTTTCGTTTTCCACTATGTTGCAGAGTGAGTTTTATATTTTATACTATATTTATTTATTTCAGATATTTCTATAAGAGATTATAGCACAAAAGACATTTCTGCGAGTTTATTTACTTAATGAGTTTATTTATAAAAGTGAAATAAATTAATTGGGGCAATACAAGTGTAGCTGGCTTACATACATATTTGTATTATAAAGTATAACGTTGCTATGTAGTAATTTATTCCTTTCTTAAGGTCCTCCATTGAGACCTTACTGATAATCTTACGAGTAGCTCCGCTTCTATTAATTCGATACTCATTAATTTCATTACCGGCAGAGATTTTTCGATAATTCCGTGATTTTTTTAGATATCGTAGACGATATCGATATTTTCTAAAATAAAAGAAAAATTCTGAAACAAATTGACTAGTTTCCAGACACGTAAAATGTAAAACCCCGTAATCGGTCATTACCGGATTATTCGTGTAGAGGGGTGTGGAGGGAAATTTGGATATTGAAGTACTGATGTTGGAATATTGAATTATTGAAATATTGATATTGAAATATTAATATTGAAATATTGATATTGAAATATTAATATTGAAATATTGATATTGAAATATTGATATTGAAGTATTGATATTGAAATATTGATATTGAAATATTGATATTTATATATTGATATTGAAGTATTGATATTGAAATATTGATATTTATATATTGATATTGAAGTATTGATATTGAAATATTGTTATTGAAAACCATTGATGGCAAGTCGGCGAGCTCCGAGATTATGAGTAAGGTTCAGCTATCCGCCTGGGAACAACAGCCCAATCTATGTTTTAATAATAGTGCAAATGTAAATGTTTATTAGTTAGGTATAAATAAGATCATTCCTGTACCTAAGATGTAATTAGTAGTTTATACTGTGATGTCGGTCTCAATGGTCAATAGTTTAATATAGTATCAATTATTATAAATAGATTATTGTTATTGTTAAGGATCTCATGTATCAGTTAGGTCGGGATTGTGGGATTCTGGAATATCAGAATGATGGTTTTATTTTTTTCCACGTTTATTTTTCTGTTGTTAAATTTAGAAAACATTAATTTTGCTTTTCCTTTTATTTTGTTCGATATTCGAAAGGCATGTTAATGTTATCATTATTTAATCATCGACTTTGGGGACATACAATATAAATAAAAATATTTAGCTCTCTGTTATACATGTATATAACCAATTGTGAACGATAGAAACATTCCAGAGCCATTGTTAATGATGTTTTTAAATTTAGGACCAATTTTTGAATGTTCTTTTGAAAATAATATTGCATATTGAAAAATAGCTTGTTTTATTTGTATATGCTTAAACAATAATTACCTTATTTATATTACAAGAACGAAATTAAGCGGAGTAAATACTTTAGAGAGCCAATACTTATTTAACTACAATTAAATCGATTCACTTACAAGAATACAATATTATAAGTAACTTAGAACACATTTAGTATAATCTCAGTCAAATTATAAAATGCAATAGTTTGCTTAAATCCTATGTTTAAAATATGTATAATTACATGAAAGCTTTTTAAATTGATGGTTGAGACATTAGGATCGAATATATAAGAATCTTCTGCCGCAATGGAAAGCCGCTGTCATTTCGGATTCTATTGATGAGTTTTTTCAAATTGCAGGCAATGAACTGAAGATCAGTTACAATTGCTGTAAAATATCTGGTTAGATATGAACAATTTTTTTAACGTTTTAGCGATTAACGTCAAGTTTTAAACATTTAAGCAGCTATGGGTACTCACGACGAATCATATCGAAAGTTACACCATATATATTCGGATAGTACAGATGCATTTGAATACTAATTTATGTAACATTAGGATAGTCTGTGAAATATATCCACCGACATTACAATTTGAGAATTACATAGCAGGTCTAACATTTGCTTGGTCGGCAAGGCGTTGGTGAAATTTCTGTTGTTGCTTTTTCCGCAGCGTTGAACACTCATCAGCTGACCCGTCTACAAGATTGCCAGCTCATAAGACTTACAATAAAAAATGGTATCACCACATAATAGAATCAGCCTCATGTTTGTAGAGATAATCAGAAAATTTCTCTAGTTTTCTCTCTAAAGCATTTATCTCCACGGCTAATTCTCATATCATTTCATTAGGTTTTCCGTTGAAAATCGTCGGATTTCGCACTCGAGGACTGTAGAAGTTATTCGGCTGGATGTATCGAGCAGTAATAGGTTCGTCATGACTGATTCTGTGCTCGTAAATATTAGCATTCGCCTTGGTATCAGATTTCATGAGCGAGTGTATGTTTTGCCGATGCTTCTTAAGCCGTATACAGGAGAACACAGTGCTGAATAGTATCCCCAACTTGAATACCGCTACCACAAATAACGCCAGCATAATTTTTACGTACTGTTCTTGGTACCAAATTTCCAGTTTGCTTAAACAACCCTGAAAAAGAAATGACTATTATTTATAACTTACTTTTTGTTCCGACTACGTCAACGTGAAATAGTTTTACTTCCATTTCATTCACCGTGTGGGGTGAAGTCTCAAAATCGATAGAACTAACATTTTTTTATCAAGTTCATATGTACAAACTTATAATAGGGCAGCATAAAAACTTCCGACCAATCCGCATTTGAACTGTGCGGTGGAGTACGTTATGGGTCGACAGCTAGATATTCATCATACGAAACCCGTACTGAATAGTGGGTCATGGATGGTTTGTACCCAATATTTCTTGGACATCTATCTTCCGTCCAGCAGCAGATGTCCAAAGACTTGAGGGATCGATGGGAAGTTAATTGAGGACGTAATCAAGAAATATCCTCACAGCAGCATGTCGGGCTTTGGGATCCAGCTGTATCTCCTGGCAGCGCGACTGGTTGAGGGGCAGCGGGCTCAGGTAGGAGCCGTGGTCCGCCTGCACGCAGCAGCTGGGCGGTACTGACACCCCGCGCGGCCCGAGCCGCCGCAGCTGCCAGGTCGACATGTCATAATTGCGAGCTGACGTCATCCCGCAACACTCTAACTGCGAGAATGTAATCAATAAGAAAGTAAGTGGTTATGAGCACATGTGAACAAATCAGGTAACCCGTTCCCTCATTTACCTGCTTCACTATCACTACATAGTATAAAACAAAGTCGCTTTCTGGGTCCTTATATTTCGAAACTACGCAATGGATTTTTATTTACTATTATTACCTTAAATACATTGTGCAAAAAGCTGTGAACGTATATTTAGTACCAGTATTGCACCCGTGCGAAGCCGGGGCGGGTCGATAGTATAACATTAAAATAGAAATTATAAAAATAAACACACCTTAGTCTGCGCCAGATCAACCGCAGCAGTGAAATCTTCGTACTCCGGCACGGCATAGTACGCCTGCAGCGCCCCCACCGCACCCCCCCGCGCGCTCTGCAGCCCCTCGCAGCGCGGCCATATCGCCGCTACCACTCCTCCGGCGCATTCGCATAGTAGTAACGATAGCACGGAGAGGAAATACTGTTGAAATGAATTAATGAAATATACTCACGACGGCTTGAGCCAATCGTAAGTGATCGGCAAAGTCAAGCCAGCGGGCGCGAAAGTGGAAATATGACCGCTAGGAGCAAAAACTGAATAAGCTCTCCGCAGACTTAATAGCTAAAATTTATAAATAGCGAGCAGACAGCAAACGCTCATCAACATCGGCTAAGACTATCGTTATTATTTTTTTTATTAGATACGTGATCTTCATAACGCTCGCTGATTGATACTATGTCCTTTTTGCCGCGAAACTAGGTATAATATAAATTCAGTAGCGCTATTATAGCTTAAACGTAACACGAATTTGCAATCTACGAGCAATTAACGGAAATTTTTAATCACTTTCTCTTTGCAAGATTCGTTATATACCCGCCATACATCGAAGGGTATGTGAAGCTGTTGGTCCCTGCTGTTGTCTAATGGCAGGCGTTAAACGTTATCGTACTCCTTTGGGCGGTTTAAAAACTTCGATACTTCGGTAGACAACCAATTCTCTCATTGATTCGAATATATGCCAAATTTACATCACGTCTTATGTGGAGAGATCAGGCAGTAGAGACGTTATTGTGTTATTGTGCAGTAGAGTGATTAAGCGGTGTAAATTACAAATGTAGGCAATAACAAAACGTATATAGGTATTTAAATGGTTTTGGAGTTGAGGCTTCATTTGGGTTAGATTTCAAAAATCATTTGAGGTAATATACCATATTGACGGTATAAAGCAGTCATTTAATTAAGAATCAGAAAAAAAACTGCGCCGAATGATCCTATTCTCGTGACTCTAAGACCTCTAGAAAATTTGGGCAGCATCGGAATTTCTTCCAATAATTTAGAACTATTGCACTCTTTTGTATTTTGGGTCCGGTAAACAATCTGCAGGTTACAGCAGGATTGCGTTTTACTCTCAATATCCACTGATATTACAGAACTTACTATTGTCAACACAGCGTACCCGGGCATATACGTTGCCCACACGCCGAGTGACGCTATAGCGCACACAGTCAGACCCAACGCCAGTAATGTGAGGGCGAGGTAGTAGAAGGGTGGGTCGACCAGCTCCCCCTCCGGGGACGCCAGCAGCCGGGACAGCAGAATACGTTGAGAATCGCAGAGCAGGAAAAATCCACATACTACTTCCATAAAGCCGATGAGCTTGAAATAAATAAATAAAAAATACAGTTAGGTGAGACTATAATCTTCATTCTGTCATCGAAGCGTTCACAGCCCGGCGGCTTGCTTCGATCGTATGTGATCAATAAAGTTAAGCAACAGCGGGCGCGGTCGGTAGGAGGATGGGTGACGAACAACGAAGGCGTTCATGAAATTTTGCCACTCTGGGTCAGGTGGTAGAAGATCATACTAGTACTTATTTCACACAAACAAAACTATTATTGTTAAACGTTAATTTAACCAGGCATTTTTTTGTATCAAGATATGAGAAGGGACTTCCTCCCAGGCCATAATTCGCGCTTTTCTGGGAAGCAGTGTTCTGTATATATATGTAGCTATGAAAATATGGTCAAAATCATTTATTTCGTCTTAGGAACTAAAAGCTCATTCAATGAAAGTCAAGAACTTAACAATACCAAGACCCTACCTATAATAAAATGAAATTAATAACATAAAATTATACAAAAAAAAGAAAATAAAATTCTATAATAGAGCCTAATGTATCGACAGACATTACCTAACTATCACCGGTTTTATAGTACGACATAAACTTAAGACTACATAGCTTACATACGCTAGTGTAGGCCGGAAAAAAAGCCGGCGGAAAGAAACTCCCGGTACTCTTAATAAAGCTATATTTATAATATAACAGATAATCTCTCGAACATCTATCCAACAAAAGTGTCTATTATGAAAAATAATTAATATTCGTGTGCAGACAAAATTGAAATATGTAATAATTTATACCGGTTTTGGGGCCGGATCTCGTTCCGCTTTTCGTATCTATTTCCAGCCTCTTTCATTTTCAAGTTATATTTAGAGGTCAATGATCTGTATGCTTATTAAATAAAAAGTTCAAAAGATTATGATATAAATGTTTAGCAATTAATTAAGCATACAAATCTTTAAATTTACATAACATAAAGCCTTTATTATAAAAGTAGGTGTGTCCGCAATCGCGCGGAATTTGTTTAGACGGAATTCCTTAATTTAATTTGTGCACCGATTTCAATAAAAACACCCCTTATTGTCAGTCCCAGCTTAGCCCAATACATTATACGATTTAATTCCCCCATCGCCATTCGACCATCGAACGAGCCGACGCACGGCTGGTATCCATCCCTTCGTCGTTAACATCCCGCCAGCACGTACGGCGCGCTTTGTAACTTCTTTTATCATGCGTACCGCGAAGGACTAGAATAAGTTGCCCGCGTCGGTATTCCCGTTCGATTACAGTCTTCAAGTCTAGAGTGAATTGGCTTTTACTAAGTTAGTGCGTTTTACCAACTCAGAGCTCATCGCCGCTTTCAATCAGGCGGGATCGAGGTGAAGCACAAATTTATAGTATGTAAAAAAATATATAGTGAAAACCGCAATCAAATCTGCACAGACAAACAGACAAAAATTCTAAAAATAGTTGTTTTGGGTTCTATTCCTTACTACAAACCCCCAGTAAAAAAATCTCC
>DWKC01000924.1:0-11162 GCA_018249195.1 Racta chiria
GGCAGAGTTTATTCAGATTTTTTTAAAATATATATTCACATCAGATATATCAGATCATAAAATTTAACTTTACTCGAAGTATTAAAAAACTTAACGAACAAACATATCGATCCCTTCAATCATTTCGCTGATCTCTTAAAGTAGTGTTCCAAATCAGGTTTTCCACTTTAATTGTTTAAAAATTTATTTAATAGTTATTCTGTTAACTGGGGCTGAGACGAATAAAAAAAACTAGATATCTTTAAAATCGGTCCAGCCGTTCTTGAATTATAAAGTAATTAACATGATATTCGAGTTTGTTTCATATATAGTATACATAAGTATATATTCATAAAATTATAAAAATCCAAATTTAAACTCGGTGTTTAGGCATCAGATACTATTTGAAGTAGATGGCCTATCGGGTCGATATGTAAAAGAAATACGTCTTCACTGCTTGATGTTTTATTTGCGACTGGTTTGAAATAAGCGTGTACAGTATAAATTTCATATAATTCTAAATATAAAAATATATAAAAAATAAAAACATACATTTTGGCTAACAATTACGGCCTGTTAGTCCAGTGGCTAGTAATCTTTCATGTAGAGACTGTTATCAGTTACAGATTTATTAAATTTATATATATATATTGTACATCATATAATTATAATTATTATATTTTACAATAGCTTTGTGAGAGTTTTTACTGTAGGGACTGGGATTCCTTTATGATTCTCCAATAACTTGGAGTGCCTCCATTTGAAAAGTGATCGTATTTTTCCCTAAACGATTATTGATCTGGCACAACAACGCATATCGTTTTGTGTACTTCAGAAATAAATCAACAGAATAGGCGGCAAATTTCAAAAGTTTGTGATTTATCATAATCGGGTTTTCCATTTGCTGGGGGTGCTCCATTATTCTACGTCAGAGACACGGCAAGGGTGCGTGTATGCAAAAAAGGATTGTTGAAATACGAGGAAATCGGAAATAAGAAATCGATAAGCTTGAGCTACTGAAAGGGGAACATGCAAAAAAATATTCAGGGTTCAATGTAGCGGAGTAATTTTCAGTGCAAATAATAAGCGATGAACGATCACGCGTGTCACTTAATGTGTTAAAACCAGTCGGTTCCACCAAAGTCGTTACCCAACGTTCCAGGCCAATCAGAAAGTGTGGTTGGTTGGCTTAAACCCATTATTGACCCACTAATGAACACGGGTCTCTCGTCATACTGAGGAAGCTTAGAGCATACCCCACCATGCTGCTCCAATGCGGATTGGTGAAGGGGTCAGTGGCAAACCCAAGTGTCGGAAGTTTTAAAGCCGCCCGAAGATCTCCGACATGACTTAACGATTGCTATCAAATGTGAACAAACGGGATCGATAGCTTTACGTGCCTTTCGAAGTACGGCAGCGCTCATGATGGTTTTTGCCACTAACGGTCACATTCTGTAGACCGCGCCAGCTATTGCTTAACTTTCTCGATCACGTGCGAACGTAACAAGCCGCCGGGCTGTGAGAAAAGTCAATACATACCTACATATACCTACTGCTAGCTTTATATTCAATTTTGTTTACTTAACAGACTACAAACAGAGAACGGGGTTCAAAAGAACAGATAGAGTCCCTTAGCTCTTAGTGATTACAATTTTATCAGATGATTTGCGGTATTTGTAGAGACGGAATTCTTTAAATTATCTTTTTTTTTTTTTATTTGTGCACCCATATCAATAAAAAATCCCCTTAGTGTCAATCTAAACTTCACCCAATACATCAGTGAAAACCGCATTCAAATCGTATCAGCCGTTTCCGAGATTAGCGTGAACTAAGGCACAAACAAACAGATAAACAGACAAAAATTCTGAAAATGGTTGTTTTGGGTTCTACTTCTCGCTACAAATACCCTACATATATACAGTACCCTATAAGTTTCGTCCATATATCTGAAGATGCAGGCAGTGATCAATTACAGTTTTATTATATATATAATATTATATATATATATAATTTTAATATATATATATATATAATAGCCAAAACATAACCCTTGTTACATTCTATAAAATCTATTCCATAGCTATTACTCTTACGATATTGTCACAAAAATCAGTATCGTAGGAGCTTTTTCCTGTAATTAATCACCTCTTCGAGTAACCGACTACAGAATTTTCCATTTAGGTAATCCATTATAATTATTATTAGTGGCTACAGAGGCACTTATTTTCGATGTAGAGGAACGGGATTCACTTAGCTTCAACCCATTTATGACAAGTTACTGAAGAGGCCTGGAGTATACTCCACCACGCTGCTCCATTGCGGATTAACGAAGATAAGTTACTTGCTAAAACTATTATAATATAGTGACTTATTTTTTTTACATTAAGTAAATGCTTGACTAGTGTCCACCTGATTGTAAGCAGCGATGTATTTTCTTACATGCCAAAGTGCTTCAATTTAGTAAAAGCCTATTCACTCTGACTTGAAGATTATGAGCTGAATATTACTATATTAATATCGGGTGCACGCCAATATTTAATATTAATAACATAACTTTTATGATTACAAATTTAAATTTAATGTTTCTTTTCCTCTTTATTGTGACACCTTTCCGAAAAATTGGTTCATAAGAGTATTGAATTATTAATACACTAGATATTATCAATACAATAGGTAATATTATATTAACCTATATTAAATAAATGATTTTGATTTTAATCAGGATCTTATCAACGACTAGGACGGTACAGCTGATATCAACGTAATTATTAATTACATTTTATCATGCTTGAGTTTAGTCTTTAATTACAGTATATGACCAAGACTAGTATGCTCGGATAATTTACCCAAAAAAAGTCGGACATTGCTTGCGGAATGAATCTTAGAAGATATAAACTTCTTTTTATATTTAAACCTACCGTTGTTCAGGGGAGTGAAGCCCAAAATGGCGATTGCAGCTCTTCTTAACACTTCAACATCAATCAAATGATAAAAACCTGTTCATTGTCTTTTTAAGACTCCCACATCAAAAACTATTGAAACCCCCCAAAAACCGGTTAATACCATTCATCGTTCTCGTCTTTAAATATCCCACATAAAAAATCGGTAAAAACTGTTTAGTATATTATTGAAATCCCCATAAAATACCAATTAACATCCTTTATCATTCTCGTCTTGAGAATACCCAATAAAAACCCCAAAAAAAAAGTATACATTGCCTTATTGAAACTCCCACATGAAGTACCAGCAAACACCATACTACATTCTCTTCTTGAAACTGCCTCAACAAAAATCCGGTAAAAACCTATTCATTCTCTTTTTGGAACTCCAACAAAGCGAGCGGCAATATTTTATTTCATATCAAATTCGCAACATACCGTCAGTGCCTAAAATAGTGATGTGCTTTAACAAAACTACGTTTCCTCTAAGGAGCTTCTTTACCTACTAAACGAGTTTACGAGGCGACTTCTAGGCGAGAGAGATTTCCCGAAGGTAAAGCATATTTAAGAGCGTACCTTTTACAATGCCTACCGTAAATGTTGGTTATACTACGTTGTTTATGACTCCACAATTTAGTTTTTATTTGCGGGAAACTAGTTGGCTACTTCACCAAGAGCTTTGCTCAGTTTTACGAGTATTTAACAGTAAGTTTATCAATTGAGGTTACAATCTAATCTAACCACAACTTCTAACCCAATTGAGAGAACATTCATATTCGCACACACGCGCACACACGTACATACACACACGGCAGTTAAACGTGTGATAGAAATTGTCCGCGCCGGTGTAACAATCATGAAGTGTTTTTTAATTTGGATTATTTCTTAGACTTCACCTCATTGATTTTATAATCAGAACTTTCTGAGAAAATACCCAGACATGCGAAATACGAGTATTTCATAAATTTTCAGATGCTTTCTTCTCAGATACATACTCCCTAAAGTTAAGCAGGATTTTAATACCTATTTTAATTATATACCGAGAGGTAAACGTTCCAAAGTTTGGGGAACTCTTTCAACATCGCGCCAACAATAAAAGAATTCTTAATCAACTAATTATAAAAGGTTGGGCGTGAAACAAACTGAACAAACGTCATGAATAATATCACCAGCTGCTTACTTCAGGAATTTATGGCTCAACTTTGGTACCTACCAAACTCTTAACTAAAAGCGTAAACAAGAAATTATTCAGCGAAATAAACCAATTATGTCCTATTTTCCTGTTCCGTTTTGTCCTTTCAGATGAAAAAATTCTTGAACATAATAGAAATTTCTAGATTGAAACTTTGTTGTTGGATCGCGACGCAGTTTACGCGTATACAATAGACGGGGTTACGGGTCTAAAAACTATGAAAAGAAAACACTTTACGAGCAAGTGTATTGAAAAAAATATTTTTACTAATAAAATTATTTTAAACGTAACAGCACCAAATAATAATAAAATACACATTTATTATCCCGATAAAGTTTTAGGTACACACGTGTAGGTTATCATGATATTAGTCTTGATTGGTAGAAGTTGTAATAGCCAAGCCGAGTGAAGCCTCTTCTACTGCTACCCCAACGACATGACTTAACTGGTATCAAGTGATAACTAGGTACCGAGAATTTTATAGGGTAATGATTGGCTAGTTAAATAAATACGAGTTTAAGTGAGTTAATCCAATCTAAACTGATAGATGAAATAAATAAATTAATACATATCGACAACTCCCACGCTAATGGATGAACTCAATAAATACTACACCGATTTTGAGATTCTGAGATTCGTAGAAGTGACATAGGCTATATAATATGAACCTCAATAAAAATATTTTTCTCGTATTTGAGTTTGCGAAAAAAGGGACAAATGAAAGCATTTTTTAGGAAAGCAAGGGCAGTTACTAGTAGTGCTATAATTTAACAATAGGTTATACTTCGACATTAATTTTATTTATACAGGGGGGCTGCTATTTTATACTGAGAGAGCAATCAGAATAGGCGCTAAATAATATTTCAGTATTATTTAAATAATTTGTAAAATTGCAGCTGTTAAGCCAGTACTATTAGGGTTAAAACTATAAATACAGAGACACACAACACGCACGCATAAACACACACACACAAAAGCACATATACACTATCACTAACTGATACACACACAAATACATGTACACAGGACAAATAACTTTTCTTTTGTATTATTTATGTTTCTCATTTTAATTGATGTAAAAATATTATGATAAATAAATATCTTTAAACCTAATTATTATAATTCAACAGTTTAAATTAGCCATTGAATAGTTGTATTTATCTTACTAGTATCGGGTCAAGACCTTCATTCAAAAGCTGACTGTGACGAAACCACAATATCACTTGTTTCCTAGACCCGACAACCCAACGCGTTACTTTCGAAACTAGTCCGAATAACTTAAACAAAGTTTGATTAATTGAATATTCCAAACATTAAACATGCGACTGTTGCTTGTGCAAAAACTGAACATCAATACTGAATTAAAGCCAATACGTATACGCTTCCTTTCACAACAATTTTCTTAATATTCAACGCTTTTAGGATCCATCGCGCGCAAAAGCGACAGCTACGTATCCGTTCCGTGTGATATTTTATAACTCCCTCGTGTCAGTCGCTCAGAACTCACAGCTTGGCAATTTCACCTGAAATCCGACGAATGGATGGGGCGCACGATTCAAGCTTCATCTCATTTTGTGATCATAAACACGGGAATTTGTCTGGCAGCCACTGTGCGACATAATTATATTCCGACCTACTTTTAGGTGGTCACAATGCATCTACAAGTGAACGGAGCTCCCGGCGATATTCCGTTCTATTTCCGCCTCTACAAATGGGCGGAAATGAATTCAAAACACCCTGCAGTTTCATCGGATCTCCTGCAGGAGCTATCTAAACGGCGCTGATATTCATGAGCGATGATATGCACCGCTGAGCAAAACGCTCCGAATGACTTCGCTCCATTTAGTTCAGCGCCGGAATTCATGACCATTTCAGAATAAATGTCGTTGGTGTATTTTTGGAGGCGTGAATATTTCAAAACCGCCAACTGGCTGCCAATTTATGTTTAATAGTCTTGTGTTTTTTATTAAACCCAAAAAAATACTTAGAGGTTTTTCCAAATTTCATGAAAAATTTAGACCCCACATCTAAGTAAGTCTATTTTTAAAAGTATATCTTTGTTTACAAGATATTTGAATGAACAGCGAGCGACTAAGAGGCAAAAGTTTCATTTCAAAGTCCCGCTTCTGAAAAAGAAAAATGCTTTAGTGACAAGTCGACTTTTTCATGTTATTGTCTAATTAAAGAGCAATCATTATTAATGATAGGAAAAAGTCGCAGTTAATTGAAATTTAGTTTTTTTCTTGGGGTGGCAAATAGCATTTTTTTATATTATCTTATATATTATCGATGTGTTGGAAAAAATAAATATATGAAATGATATGGAATCAAAACTTTAAGTTTGCAAACATGCAAATTTATTTCTTTGGTAAAATTTCAAATATTTTAGAGATTTTAAGAGAAATTGACATGTAATTGTTATTATGTATAATAATGGCTGATGAAAATTAATGTTGAATTAAATACAATGTAAAATTTGAATTAATTTTATATGCATTCAAAATATGAGTTTCCTTGTGAATTACTTATTATTATTATCTGTTATATTATACACATAATAAATCTGCAACTGATCGCTGTCTGTACATGAAAGATATATGGAACAAACTTATAGGGAGGGTTTGTAGTAAGAAACAGAACCTAAATAACCATTTTTAGATTTTTTGTCTGTTTATGTGTGCCTTTGTTAGCGCTAATCTCAGAAATGGCTAATCCGATACGAATGCAGTTTTCACTGATATATTGGGTTAAGCTAGGTTTAACACTTAAGGGGTATTTTTATTGATATCGATGGTCAAATAAAAAAGATATGACAATTTAAAGTATTCTGTCGACACAAATTCCGCCCGAACAGACTCGCAGGTACAGCTACTTCAATAATAGTTTTATTATTGCTTATCATATAGTTTTCCTTGGTTATTTACCAGTAATAAAATAAGTAAGATATCATTTAAAACTGTTTAAATAATAAAATGATACTGAATGTAAAAGAGGTAATGTTATTTAAAGAGTAAAGTATTCGCGAAATCTTTTGTGCCATATTATTAAAGTTTTTACAACGAGCAGCCGTCGAGTGCGTAATCCGAGCAATTTGTTCCAGTGGATAAGGCTTGTGTCCGTAATAATACGTGATATTATTAAGATAACATTAAGGCCATGTACGGACAGAAGATTTTATAATTGGTACCTTAGTTAGCTTAGTATACAGTGATAACCAACGATTTAAACAAGCAGGCTGGATTCCTATGTCGGAAACATGCGCGCAGTTTTAATTTTCAAAATATTGTGCATATTAGAAATTGGGAAATATTTATGACAGTCTTTGGTTAAGGAGAACATCGTGAAGAAACGGTGATCTGAAAGTTCCCCATATGGTTTTTGAAGGTGTGTCAATCAATCCGCCGATTCCCCTCACATTGTTAGAAGAGACCCGAGAAAAGTGAGACAGTCCTGATCCAGATTCAAATTGGCTTTTGCCCATTGGTCCACTACTGAACATTAGTGTACATTACTGAGGTGGCATAGAGCAAACTCCACCGCGCTGCTTCAATAAAAATTAATGGAGATCGAAATTACAAAAATAAAAAAAATAAAAAATCGTTTATTTCATGTAGGTATTATCAATACACTAATGAACGTCAAATATTTAGAATCTACCACCGTTTTGGAAAGGTGCTATAATAAAGAGGAGAAGAAACTGCTAAAGAAATTTTACATTCGCATAATTCCTGGTTTTGTGCGAAATGATGTATGCAATACTATATGTATACTATTTACTAGCTGAGCCCGCGACTCCGTTCGCGCGGAATTGCATAGACGGAATTCTTTAAATTGTCATATCTTTTTTACTTGTGCATTCATTTTACTAAAAATATCCCTAAGTGCTATACAAGCTTAGCCCAGTACACCAGTGAAAACCGCATTCAAATTCGATCAGTTGTTTTTGAGAATAGCGCGAACAAAGGCGCAGACAAGCAAACAAACAGTTAAACAGACAAAAAAAATAGAAATGGTGTTTTTGGGTTCTATTCCTTACTACAAACCCTGGGAGGGTTGCCCGTATAAGCTTATTCCGCATATCTTCTATCTACAGACCGCGATCAGCTACAGATTTATCATTATGAGAGCTTTATGATGTTTTTTTTAATGTATTATATGATGATATGATTATAATGCGGAATAGCAGATAGCAATTGATGATCGATGACTGTTCCAGTGGATAACGCAAGTGTTGGTAATAAGACGTGACGTTATAAGGATAACGGACAAAGATATCTATTTAATAGTCGTGTAGGGTTCACTCTTCTTGTGTATCAATGCACACACGATCAGAAGTGACAGCTGTCCGAGTCATTGGTAGCATTATCGACGGATCACAAAACCAAAGCTGAAGCCGAAGCTGGAGTTCCACATTACTATTTCTGGTTCTCCGAAACTAATGGTTTATCAAAGAAATGTGTTAAGAAAATATCTTAGTAACTACATCGTAGGCCTGCGGGATTAAATTGTGAACACAACCCAGCAGCCAGAATCCACAAAAGCCTTCGTAGTTCGGCAACGTCTATCACGATCAAATCATGTTCACTTGGTTCAATGCTGGATGCTACAAGAATGTTCACTTGATTCGATGCTGGATCTCTGTACCCCGAATCTTGAGGGGTATCTTCAACCCATTCATGGCCCAATACCGAGCAAGGATTTCTCCCCCTCCTCCTGGTTGGGTGTTTGTTGATTTTTCACACAAAAACTGCTCAACGTATCTGAATAAAATTTGGCAGAGAGACAGATTAAAGTCTGGAATAACACATTTTTTCAATAAATAATGCAGTCGAAGCCTCGGGTGAAGCTAATTACAAGTAAGGCAGCTGAATAATTGCTATTTATAATAATAACAACTTTGACCGACGGCTTTGCGTGGATGGAAGCGTTCTGAATTTTTTGTAATCAATGGTCACTCCTCCTACGGCGCCAGCTGTTGCTTAATTTCGTTGATCACTTAAGATCAACGAAAGTCACCACGATACTAACACTTCTAAATCTGGATACCATTAGTCTTTAGCACCTCCTCTTTTAATACTATAGCAATTTCGCATGATTGTTAAGACAGAGTTATTAATTTTCATCTGCTAGCTCACACATTTACAGCAGCTGTTTCAAATCAGCAACACTTTTAAAATCAAAATTTTATTTTTTTAATAACTCCGCATTATTTGAGGTTACCTACCTACCTACCTCGACCTCGCTGTAATCTCGTATGCTTCCAGGTTCGAATTAATTTTAGTGTTGTAGATTGAAACAATGGTTAACGAGGATCATGTTGGTTGGTGGGATTTTAGACTATGAATCGACTAGCGTGCTTTTTGTGTAATTCTTAATCGCAAAAATTATTAACTGATCTAAAAATGTTGTCTCTTGTACTGAGAGCAGAAATAAAGTTTTACACCCACCTACGTGCCTTTGAATTGAACCAGTCAACCCTACAAGTCTGGATCTGAAGTTGTCTTATATTATTGTAGACATCCTCGACTAGATACCGTTTTTAGTGTTGCCATGAACTGGCTCTTCAACGTACAATTACAGGTAGCCTCGGTGTTTCCGTCCAATTTACAGCCTGAGGGTCTTCAAGGTAAAAGTGAATAGACTCTTACTGGGTTAATATGCTTACACATATACAGTTATCAAGTACTTATTCAACCACTCAACCGTCACTGTCATTTGCATATAAAATGCAAAGGTGCTTTCGGATGACAATGCAAAAAAATATCGGCGCTTGATATATTTTTTTTACGAACGCAATATATAATACTTATATCAATTATGCAACGATTTGCAATTGTAATTACGTATGTTTATATAAGTATTAAGTACTAGACTTCAAAATAGGCAACCTTTTCTATGGTTTGCTAATCATTATAGCGGTATCGCAATTATTAATCTGATATTATTTCTACGATAAAAGGAAAAATTTACCAATACTTTGAAGACGCTTGAGGCAGCTTTAAAATAATAAGTGTTTTCTTGTAAATCGATACATTCAGTGAATTTGGTTTTGTTCTCTTGCGAAATTCAATAGTACAAAAGTCCTATTAAGATACTATTAATGGAAATGCTAATACAATCAAGTTACCGACACAAGTTCCTTTGTTTGAGTGATTTTCATCCTTACTATTTTAATCAATCTATTTATACCTTTTGAAAAGATCTAGAAGTTTAATTGTCAGTTTTAATTTATTAGTAACAAACTCAGTGTTTTAGGGCGTAGGTAGCTTGCCAGTTGTGGATGATAGAAAGAGACAGTGGTATCGTCCACCATCGCCTGTTTCAACTTTAAGCACTTTTGGTATAACAACGCAGAAGCAGGATGATAGAGTATTACCTAGGCCTCTTCGGTGAGGGGAGACCTAAATGTGTACCCATATAGCAGACCATGCATGGTTAAAAGGCAATCGACCATCAATATTATTCCGACCAATCTTATTTAATATCGTATGTGTTTATATGAAACTATAACGCATAATAATAACCGGTTAGATATAGTATGGCCTCAATCCATTAATGGCCCACTAATGAGAACGGGTCTCTTATCAGAACAGGGGAGACCTGAGTATATTACGTATACATGAGTATGTATACACACGAGTTTAAAATACTACACGTATAGTTTTAATAGTTCGGAGTCTTGCATCGACCCTACTTAGGATCACTTGATCAACAGTGCACGCAGTTGCTATGAAGACGGGTGATCGCCAGTGGCAACAATATCATGAATGCTTCCGTGCTTCGTAATGCACGTAAATCCGTCGGTCCTGATTGTTATCGTTAAATAGTAGTCGTTAAGCCATATCGGTGGACTTCGGGTGGCATTAAAAATTCCGACCCTTGGGTAGAACGCTAGCCCTTCCACCAATGCGCACTGGAGCAGCGTGGCTCTGGATTTACAAGGAGAGACCCGTGCCCAGTAATAGACCATCTATGGGTCCGCCACAGTAGGCTAATTCATGAAGACACACTTCATACAAAATTGATATTTTTAGATCTTACAATTACGGGCC